>CM034156.1:529742827-530000927 GCA_019776745.2 Taxus chinensis | reverse complement strand
GAGGGTTTATTAAAAATAAATAAATATAAATAAATAAACAAATATAATATTTACAATACGTAACTAATAAACAAATGCATAAATATAACTAGGTGTAATAAAATGAAACAAAATAAATGAGTATAAATATCTATGCAATTCATACAAGGAAGAATACAGTAATAAGAATAAGAATGAAAGGGTATAAAGAGGTTCAGAATGATTCGTTTAGGACCTCAGTAAAATTTAAAATGTAATTAAGTAAGTAAATTTTGATTTAGGGTTAGTGAACATCTTAAATTGAAATAAGTAAAGAAATAGAACAAAATATAATAAATAAATAAATGATATATAATTAAGTAGTTACCAGGAAAAGTTGCACAAGATGCATTAGTACTTAATTTAAACACTTCAAAAAAAAATTACCCGGGAATTTAGCCTGTTGGTGCGTTTTCTTTGGTGTCCCAGATGGGGCATTACAGTTGGTATCAGAGCTTGGGGTTCGCACTCGCGGACCACTGGGTAACAAATTAAGATAATTAATATCAATTTTAACACAACAAAATTAACTAAATAAATAAAACTGAACATACAAAATAAACCACCCACTTCCATTAAAATTTAAATTAATCAACTGCTCGCTCACCTCGTGCGCAGGATGGCGCCTAAGCGAGGACAATCAGCCAGAGGTATGGGGCGTAGCGCATCTACGCAGGAGCCGACGACGCCCGAGTTTGGGCCTCGGATATTAGAGGCCTTACGCCAGCTGATAGGCGTTGTGGAGCAGCGCCTACCACAGCGACAGGAGACGAGAGTGGAGGCATCTTTGGGAGATGAGGAGCCGTTAGGCGTGGACGCGCATTCGGAGCCGCCAGGGCACGACACACCGAGGTGGGAGAGGTCACGCAGCCCTTCCGTTCATCACGAGAGGGCAGCCTCATTCCGTCGCAGCCGATCTCACAGTCTTGAGGGACCCTTCGAGGATAGGCGACCCCCCTCGCCTGTTGGACTACATCGCCAGGATCGAGATACAGGCAGTGTGATCCGGGACCTCCTTCGCTTGCAGCCGCCCACTTACACCGGCTCCACAGATGGCTTTGGGGCTAAGTCATGGCTCCTTAGTTTGGATAGTTGCTTTGGCTTACACTCTTACGAGAGCAACGTCAAGGCGAGGTTCGCCATACACCTCCTCCGAGACGCAGCAGGCGTTTGGTGGAGGAATGAGGAGCGGAAGCTCCATCTGACCCGAGAGACAGTGACTTGGGAGTTGTTCGAGGAGCGTTTCAGGGCGCGATATATGTCAGAGCATTTTGTTCAAAAGAGGATCGACGAGTTTCACGACTTGCGACAGGGATCTGGCACAGTAGCACAGTATGAGAGCAGGTTCCTGGATCTTCTTCAGTACGTGGATTACCTGCAAGATGAAAAATTGCAGGTTAACAGATTCATTCGAGGGCTCAATGCAGATATAGCAGGAGCAGTTAGGATGTTATCTCCTCCCACACTTGAGAAGGCCGTTGAGAAGGCCTACTTAGCAGAGGAGAACAGGACCAAGGCACAGGAGCATCGGGATAGGAACAAGAGCAAGTTTCAGGAGAGGATGCAGGCATTTCAGAGTCAGAGGTCACGAGGTTCTGCACCACCCCCTAGAGGAGGATTTTGGCCTCCGCCAGCAGCCACGAGGGCTCCACCGCACCCACAGCGACAGACACAGCATCAGAGCCACCCGCAGCAGGGAGCTAGGCAGACACAGGGATTTCAGAGAGGTGTTTCTAGAGGTGGTTTTAGTGGAGCCAGAGATAGGAGGCAGGGAACTCAGCAGACACAGCCAGCTCGCACTCAGCAGTCTGCTAGGGTTGGACCAGCAGGATCAGTACACCAGAGTACAGGAGGGACCCCATCTTAGAGGGGTGCAGGAGGTTGTTTTATTTGTGGATCTCCAGATCACTATGTGCGCATGTGCCCGCACAAACCCAATGCCATGGATGCTCAGAGAGCTGCTAGATCTGAGCAGACGGTGGGTGACGTAGGACGCGCCCATCGTGTTTATGCAGCGGTTGACAACCGCCAGGCCGAGCATCAGGCTACGGTCATTGAGACAACAGGTACTATCAGGGGTATTTCTGTCTCTGTACTTTTTGATTCGGGTGCTTCAGATTCCTTTATATCACCTTCTATAGTGGACCAGTGTGGGCTAGTGGTGGCTAGGCAACCAGATAGTTGGCAGGTTGAGTTGGCCTCTGGAGCCAAACTCGCCGTGGACTCGTATGTGGAGAGTTGTGTACTTGATCTAGGAGTCTTCTCCACTACTCTTGACCTTCGAGTTATCCCTCTAGGTTCCTATCAGGTAGTTTTGGGCATGGATTGGCTCGAGTCTCATCGAGCTAAGGTGGATTGCAGAAATAAGGTCATCGAATGTCAGGATGATCTTGGGAGTGCAGTTGTTATATCAGGGATGCAGAGGCCTATCTCCTTGCGCATGATATCGGCTAAGCAACTCAAGCGAAGCATGCGTAAGGGTTGTCAGTTGTTTGCTATCACTATCAGTGATCGATCTGAGAGCATTCCAGAGCATTCACCTTTAGATGATCATGCAGTTTTGAGGGAGTATGCAGATGTTTTTCCAGGTGAGCTTCCAGGGTTACCACCCCGCAGAGAGGTGGATTTCACCATTGATTTAGTACCTGGATCAGCACCAGTTTCTAGGGCACCTTATCGGATGACGACACCAGAGCTTCATGAGCTCAAGATTCAGTTAGAGGAGTTGTTGGATAAGGGTCTCATTCGCCCTAGTGTATCTCCTTGGGGAGCGCCAGTCATATTTGTGAAGAAGAAGGACGGTTCTCTCAGGCTTTGTGTAGACTTCAGGCAGCTCAACAAAGTCACAATAAAGAACCGTTATCCGCTCCCTAGGATTGATGACTTGTTTGATCAGATGCGGGGAGCGAGAGTGTTCTCCAAAATCGATCTCAAGTCGGGGTATCATCAGTTGCGCATTTCAGATGCAGACATCCATAAGACAGCATTTCGCACACGATATGGGCATTATGAGTTCACAGTGGTTCCTTTTGGCTTGACCAATGCCCCAGCTGTCTTCATGAGCCTCATGAATGGTGTATTCAGGACATTTCTGGATCGCTTTGTCTTAGTGTTCCTTGATGACATATTGATTTATTCTCGTTCCGAGGAGGAACACGAGGAGCATTTGAGGCAGGTACTTCAGGTTTTGAGAGAGCAGAAGTTGTATGGGAACTTGGAAAAGTGCAGCTTCTTTCAGACAGAGATTCAGTACTTGGGTCATATCATTTCAGGCGAGGGTATCTCTGTAGATCCCTCTAAGATACAGGCTATCTTGGACTGGCCAGCACCCACATCAGTTACTGAGGTGAGGAGTTTCATGGGTTTGGCAGGGTATTACCGCAGGTTTGTACAGGACTTTTCTAGGATTGCTCACCCTATCACTTCTCTTCAGAGGAAAGGGAAGAAGTTCGATTGGTCAGAAAAATGTGAGCAAGCCTTTCAGTTGCTTAAGGAGCGGTTAACCACGGCGCCCATCTTAGCAGTTCCAGACCCGACAGAGGATTTTGTTGTTTGTACAGATGCATCACTAGAGGGTTTGGGAGCAGTTCTTATGCAGGAGCGTCGGGTTATTGCTTTTGAGTCTCGTAAGCTCAAGGACTACGAGCTTAATTATCCTACTCATGACTTGGAGCTTGCAGCAGTTGTACATGCTCTAGTGCGTTGGCGACATTTCCTTTTGGGTAGGCCTTTCATTTTGAGGACAGACCATCGTAGCTTGCAGCATATCTTCTCACAGCCGAACCTCAACGCTCGTCAACGGCGTTGGATGGAGTTCCTATGTGAGTATGACATGGAGGTTCAGTACATCAAAGGGAAGGAAAATGTTGTGGCAGATGCTCTTAGTAGACGACGACATGTGCTTGCTTCTTTGACACTTCAGTCAGATTTGAGAGGCAGGATTCTTGAGCACCTTCCAGAGGACAGATTTTATGAGGGAGCTAAACAGATGTTAGAGTCTCAGGGTTCTTTAGAGGGCAGATATTCTGGGTGTGTTTTAGAGATAGATGGTTTGCTTCGTTTCCACAGGCGCATCTACGTGCCTAAGTCAGGTGATTTGCGTAGCTTCATCCTCACAGAGGCTCATCGAGCCCCATATGCGGCTCATCCAGGAGTAAAGAAAATGCATGCCGATCTGAGGGAGTTATATTATTGGCCAGGTCTTCGACGGGACATAGCAGATTTTGTTGCACGTTGCCTTGAGTGTCAGAGAGTCAAGGCAGAGCATTCTCATCCCGCAGGACTTTTACAGCCTCATGATGTTCCCGAGTGGAAATGGGATGTGATCTCCATGGACTTCATAGTCGGACTTCCTATGTCATCTTATCGCCATGACGCCATTATGGTCACCGTGGATAAGTTGACTAAGGTTGCGCACTTTTCGCCAACCAAGGTCACCTATAATGCACAGGCCATTGCCAAGGTATTTATGGAGGACATTGTTAGGTTGCATGGGATTCCGAAGACCATCATTAATGACAGGGATACTATCTACACTTCAGTATTCTGGACTTCTTTTCAGGCCGCTTTGGGAACTCAGATCAATTTCAGTTCAGCTTATCATCCAGAGACAGATGGGCAGACAGAGAGGGTTAATCAGGTGTTAGAGGACATGTTAAGGATGTATGTCATGGATCAGCAGAGGAAATGGGAAGATTATTTGCATCTAGTTGAGTTTGCCTACAACAACAGTTATCATAGTTCCATTGGTATGGCTCCTTACCAGGCTTTGTATGGACGACCTTGCAGGACACCTTTGAGTTGGGATAGACTAGATGACAGGATCATTCTGGGACCAGCCTACCTTCAGGATTTAGAGCAGCAGGTTGTGTTGATTAGACAGCGTCTTGAGCAGGCCAGAGCACGCCAAAAGGCGTATGCAGACACCAAGAGGACTGATCGTCACTTCTCAGTGGGTGACAAAGTCTTCTTGAGGGTTCGTCCGCATAAGAGTCCTATCCGTTATGGAAAGGGTTCTAAGCTATCGCCTCGTTTTGTGGGGCCTTTTGATATTTTAGAGGTCATCGGTCCAGTTGCCTATCGCCTAGCTTTGCCACCACGCCTTGCACGGGCCCATGATGTTTTTCATGTTTCTGTACTACGTAGATATGTACCTGATGCTTCTCATGTCTTGGATTGGTCGGCATTACAGGTAGAGGACGGAGGACAGTGGAGATTGGAGCCCGTACGCATACTGGAGCACCGGAGGTTGGCCCTTCGGGGTCGAGACTTGGACCAGGTTAGAGTACAGTGGGACCGGTACGACGAGACAGCAGCTACTTGGGAGGATGCGATACCTTTGAGGGCTAGATATCCCTACCTCTTTCAGTGACTTCCAGGAGGAAGTCTAATTTTAGTAGAGGGGGATGTAGTGCCCACATTTTCTTCAGCTCAGTAGCTTGTTGTTTATTTGCTCATAGACATGTGTTGACAGTGATTGGTGATATCTTGGACATTATTTTTAGATATTTGATTATATTAGTCATGTGTGACATTCAGGCGTATAACGCCAATTTAACCTAATTTCCTTATTGTCGCATTTTCTTGTTATGACATGGAAACTAATGAAATATGATGTGCTTGGAACCTAATTACATTGATGGATAGTTGTTGCATGATGGGATTGTATGTCGTTTTATCATCTTGTCTAACTTTTGGAATATGGAATATAATTGTGCACGTTGTTACATCTGGATTTCAGTAGGATGTTAGGTTAGTTTAGCATGCATTGATATCTTACTATGTCATTTAATTATATTGTATTGGACAGGTGCAGTTAATGTGTGCAATGAGTGTACAGGTGACAGGTTTACAGGAGAACGTGGGATTCAGGCCAGTTACTCAAAACTTGCACAAGCAGCCCACGGGCTGAGTCCTAGCCATGATCTCTGTGTGAAGCCCTAGGATAGATGATTGTTAATTTTGGGCACTTTGAGTGACCCCAATGTATGTAGAGTATTTTGCTTTAATTTATTAAATTTTGTTTAGGGTTGTTAGTAGAGTTGTAAACTTGCTTAGGGAGTAAATATTTTCACTTTCTTTTAAATCGTTGATTTTTGTTAATTAGTCTCTTAATCAAAAGGGTTTAGGGTCACATGTGAGACCCTTGGGTGGTCCCCACACCCTCTACCCTTGTGCCAAAATGTAAAACCCGAAATTAGGGTATTTTGGGCATTTTTGGGGACCCCTTTGTAGCTTGGGAGTTCCCCTTTCACTAAAATGAGCCCTTGGACCCTACCTAATGGGTAGGGGGGCTTGTTTTCAAGGCTAGAGGGAGTTTTCCCTCCCTTTCTACCCTTGTTTTGTCACATCCATGTAAGGGATGTGGATTTGTGTGTTTTTCAAAAGTGCAACTAGTTTTGTCTTGCTAACATTTGAGGAAATTTGGGAGAAGAGGGTAAAAAGATAATTTTACCCTTTCTCTCTTTTGTCTTAGCATCTTTGACCATGAGGAGGGAGAGGGGTGACACATGTCACCCCCTCATTTGTGAGGATGCTTGGTCCCTCCTCTTCATATTCTCATTCATGGAGGAAAAAATGGACTTTTTGCTTGGATTTTCTTGCTTGGATGCTTGGGTGAATTGGAGCTTGGAATTTGCTTGGAGCTAGGGGTGGAAATCTTGAAGTTAGGAAGCTTTTTGGAGAGCTTTCCTTGAGGTAGGCTCTTGGATCTTGTAGTTGTGTTGCTTTATTTTAGTTGTTAGATTGATTGTGGGAAATTGTTATTTTTGAATAAAATTTTAGTGTTGTTTGTGTGTGTTTTTACTCCCTCCATCATATGGCATGATGGAGTTTGGAGTGTGGGGGAAGAGGGAGGGAATTTTCCCTCTCAACCCTCAAGGCTTGATGGCCCAGCCTTGTAGGGTCTTCTTATTTTTCCCCTCAATGGTTGAGGTGGGGAAGTGGATTCATTTGGCTTGAATCTCCTTCCCCATCCTTGGTAAGGAAACCCCCTTTTTGGGGTTTGAAAATCCTTCCAAGGAGGACATGGAGAAAGGGGGAGGAATAAGGAGGGATTGTTTTGACTAAGGAGCAATAAGGAGGTTAAGAAGATGTGTTATGTGCATATAATGATGATGTTTTATTTTGGAGAACTTTCTTCTCTCTTCCCCATTTTTGGGGGATGAACATGGGTTCTCCTCCTTGTGGTTTTTTTTTTTTCTTTTGGAGTCTTGTTTGCTTGTGTCTTATTTTTCTTTGCATGTTTGTCTTATTGTTAGTGCATCCTTTCCCTTGTGCAAGTTTTGGCAGCTATCCTCTTTCCCATGGGCTTGGGGGAGGCTAGCATGCATCCCAACCTTTGGGAGAGGCATGTGATGATGCCTAAAGGTTGGGTGGTTAAACAAGCTCTTTTCTCCTTGCATGGTTTTGGGAAGACATAGAAGATGGCTTTCAAGTTGGGTTTGTGGCAATATGGGTTCTTTTAGTTCTTTTCCTTCCTTGTGATACTTCCTTGAAATGTAATCCCCTTTTAGAGGATAGAATGTGAGAGTTCACATCTCTTTGTAAATACTTCATTTTACACATTTTGTATCACTTGTATATTTGATTTGATGCTACTTGGGTTTGAACATGCATGTAATCCCAAGCTTGTGGAGGTGAAGCAATGAAGTAATGAAGCATTGTAACTCTTACATTTTTTTTTTTTTGAAAAGAGGTGTGTTGAAGGAGTTGTTCGCCATAGCCTTGTTTCCTTGCCAACTTTGATGAGACTATGTTAAGTAAAGAAATCTATTGTTCTCTTGCACTTCCTTGATTTGTAAAAAAATTAAATGACTACTTGCAGTAGAAAAGCAATTTCAAGATATGTATTTCTTTGTAGCAATTTCTTTTGATATGTTTTCAAGTTTCTTACCTTGTTTGAACATAGAATGGTAAAGGAAAGGAAACATATACTTTAAAACTCATTACTCTACCACTCACACCCATTGTCTCTTTTCTTTTGTCATGGCTTGTGAAATGGAAATGTTACTTCTTTTATTTCGGGCAAAGGAATGTATTGCTGGTTTATTTTTATTTACAAAAGACAACACTATCTTTCTCTTGTTTTGTTTCCTTTTAAAAAAATAAAAATAAATAAATAAATATATCTTGTGATGACACTTTAATATGTAGATTTACAATATCTTTTACAAAAGAAATATGTTTGTAATTATAACTGGAAAAAAATCCCTTGAATATATGTATGTATGTATTTAAAATACATTATATTCTTGCTGTGCTAAACACAGACATATATATATATATATATATATATATATATATATATATATATATATATATATATATATATATATATTACTCTTTTAAATTTAATAGTGTATATTTAGATATATATAAAAACGTTATAAAATAGAATAAATATATATATATATATATTGAAATTGTGGGGGGGTTCGGCCCCCCCCCAACCCTGCGCAGCCGTTGTATGAATGGGGGTGGGGGCGCTGCCCCCACCGTCCCCCTAGACCCCGCCTCCTCCACGTTCTGTCCCCACGGACCCTCCAAAGACCCTGCCCCCCTCCGAACTGTCCCGGCCCTCTCCTGTCCTCCGCAGCGTCGCCTCTGCCCTGTCTCGCGGCCGGTAACCCCGCACCCCTGTCCCCTTTGGCCCTGCCGCCGCCTCCGACCTGCCCCGCAACCCCCCCTCACCTGTTTCCACTTCCCTCCGCAGCGCCGCCTCTTCCAGCCGCCGCGACCCCCTTCCATCAAACCCTAATTACATTTCTTCTAATTGTCAACATATTGATAAGAATATATGTATATGCTTGTAATGAAGTTGCTTTAAAATAACAACAAAACAAAATGGAAGGGTAAGTGTTAAAATAAAATGGAAAAACATAAGTAAAGATATAAATATATATATGTCTATTGTATATATATAGATATAGGATATATGAGGATTTCATTGGTTTTGTTCAAGAGATGAAGAAAACAAAATAGTAAGAATGGTAAGTAGGAAAAACACAAGAAGAACTAGGTCTTTCCTTTAGGGCATCAACAAAAAATAAAAATGAATAATAATAATAATAATAATAAAGGTGGGATGAATTTTAATAAGTAAGAAGAGGGTGTTTTTTTTATTATTTAGGAGGGGTGTAGTCTTTTCCTTAGGGCCACCTTAAGTTAAAGTGTAATTAAGCAAACAGCAACCGGGTTTAGGCTTGTAAGTAATGTAATTGGGTAAATTAAAAAAGGTACAAAATTAGTAATCGGGAAAGAGTTTAAGATATGCATCAGTATTTAGCTATACTCTCAAAAGAAAGAGAAAAAAAAAAATTTACCCTAGAATTGTTAGCCTGTTTAGTGCGTTTTTCGGTGTCCCAGATGGGAGAAAGTGTTCAACACTAATTCATTTCATTTTATTTTCTTTCCAAGAGAGAGATAAAATATCTTTGTTTATATCTATTATACATATAAAAAAAATTGCATGACCATTGTTCTTCTAAGTCCACGAATAGAGGTTAGAAAGAGGGCGGTTCCCTTATTCCTATAAGTAAAAGCAGTAAAAAAAAACATGGTCACTAATAACATTATAAATCAACTTGAGGAGAGTTGAAATCACATGTGTAATTACTTAAAGTAAAAAGGTTTTAACCAAGTTACCATGCAACAAAACTTAATAAGTGGTTATAGTATGAAACTAGGTTTATCGAGCTCCAAAAGGATTAAAAAAAAAATGCACTAGATCATTTCCGAAGCTAACTCTAAAATTTATACCAATAGCTTCGATGATAATTTTAAGTTGTGAAACTAGATTTGTTTTATAATAACACGATGTGTTCTTACATTGCACGAAGAGGATAAACTAGCTATGAAATATTATTTCGAGCAACACCATCTTATAAAGAAAGATGCTAACTTTCCTTTCCTTTATCATTTATTGTTTAGAGAAAAGTTAACAAATTATTTCCATCCAATTCTACTTAATTTTAAATCGTAATTTAGAAAAAAAGAATAATAACAAGAAACATAAGATCTTTTGGTAAAATTTCCTTATAAAAGGGTTATAAAACTAAGATTAGAACTTATATCAAAGGAGTACAAATTATTTCAAATTTCATAGTAGTGAAATATCAAAACGTGGAGGATTATTTTATCATATTGGTTTTTTTTATTTTTTTATTTTTTTAATTTTTTTTTTACAAGACACAGACATGGAATTTACACCCATACTGAAAGGGTTTCATTATATCTAAAGAGGCACCTCTAACACGACAGTAGATATTCCCAAGAAACAAAGGATCTCTTAGACAAGAAACAACCAATCAAACGTCATAACAAATTTCCTATAACAAGGTAACAATTTCACATTCTTATCCGACCTACTTATTATTTTCGACACCAACAACTAGACCTTTGATGACTAGAAAGACATATCTAACCAAAGTCGCTAGCAATCAAAGATGACTCGTTGCACCAAATTTATTTTGGGTCTTAGCATTCAACTGAGAAACACGTAGCTTAAAACAATAAACATTTTATAACATGATTCACCCTCCAAGGGTGTCCTAAGAAATCTATTTATTTATTAAGACCAAATTTTCTTGTTCTACGATCTAAATAAATTGGTTACAAAGGGATCCTACTAAGACATGTACTCAACACCCAAATGGTGATACAAGGCTTTCAGTCAAACAAAACGTACATTTCTAAAAATTGGCGAATAGATTTCAAATTGGGAGCACTATCTCGAAGCCAACTATTATAGTTTTACTATTTTATACCAGCAGATTTATAGTGACAAAAGGCTACAAAAGGGTCTTGAAAATAAGTAATCCCAATTCAAAAATGATTTCTAACAGCTTGACTCTATTCTTCTATAAATAGAGAACCCGACGCAACTCACAAAATGAAAAAATGATGATCGAAACTCTAGATATGGCATACTTTCCGAGGCTAAATAATGTTATTTACAAGTTTGTATTTTGAATAAATCGTCTAGAGACCTCCTAAACACACTCAGAAAACTAATTCTCTATTCCTTTTTCTCGAATCTAATTATTGTAAACACTGGACAAGGAGGAATACTACAAGTTAGAAGCCATAAGTTTTAATTTCCGACTAATGCTCTCTACTCTATAGGTTCCAATCGAAACAATTTTTCTAGAATTTTAAATTGTCGACCAAAACCAGAATGTGATTAAAAGAGCTCAAAAAAGATTTTAACTATATGATCAAACGATCTTATAAATCCGGTTTAAAATTTGATGCAACTTCCCATGTCACCAGGGGACCAGATTATCTAAATTCGATCGCCACTACAGTGGACCAAGAAACCATTTTACACGTTTTTAAGCAAGACATTTTCTTAAGTTTTACTAATTGTTTTAAACAAATTACGTGATCAAACGTGTTTACCACCTATTGTTTTACTTTTAATATTATGAAAACATTAATAACTAATTAAGTGTTTTACCCAAAGCGTCCGCGTGTGTGAAACATCACTCTGATACCAAATGTGATGCCCCGCCTTGGGACACCGTAATCCACAGCCAAGTGTAACTAAACTTAGGCAAATATTTTTCTTTTTTTTATTTTATTTTTTTTAATTTTATTTTGAAAGTGATTACTAACAAAACTAAAACTAATGCTACAAAACTGATTTCTGAAATTATTTACTATAAGCTAAATTGGTTTACCCAATTTTTCACTCCCCAACCCAACCAATTTTGTTTATTTAATCTCTATTAAGTTTACCAAGGACACCCTAATAAGAGTCTACACCCATTTTGAAATTAATTAGATATCCCCCTTTTAGATTATTTACACACACACACACTAAACTTTATTCCCACTTACATTTAAAATGTCCATGGCTTCAAAGTGAGCAGAGTTAATTTTGGGCCTTAGGATTAAAGGGCTCTCAACCCTTGATCTTATTTTGCCCTAAGGATGCCCTAAACATCCTTATGTTCTTTTCCTTGCCATTCATTTCTTATTTTGTTTTGTTTTGTTATTTGCAGGCTGAGGAATAACTATGAAAGTTTGAAACCCATGGAAACTTAGACTATTATCTCCTTTTTTTTTCTTTTTTCTTTTTTGTGCTTGTGCAGGTGGATTGAAGAGCCATAGAAACCAAGGGAGAATTTCTTACTTGATCCAGCTACACCTTCATACTAAATCTGTATATTTTGCATAGTTTCAATTTTCAGGTATTCCTTCTGATTGTATATATATATTTTGAATACCCTAGGTAGGTTGCCTGTGTGTGCACACCTATATTGCTTAAGAACAACCTAATTTTTTTTTTTGAGATCTGGAATTTAGCATCCCACAATAAAAATGTTCTTTCTTTGTTATGGGTTCGTGGCAAGGGCGGTAGGAGGCATATTGTGTGGAATGAGAGGGAGGCTGCGCAGACAGGACAGGGTAGTTGTAGCCGCATGAAGGGGAGATAGAATGGTGACTGGTGGTTGGGTGCGTAGGTAGTAGGGATGGCTGCACAGGGAGGAGGAGGAGGGGCGGGACAAAGGCAGCTGCGGGTAGGGGCGGCAGTGTGGTGCGCGGGGAAGTGGCGACAAGGAGGCCACGCAGGGGATGGGGGGCGTTGTGCAGGGGATAGGGCAGTGGCGTCCGGGAGTGAAAGTGGGGGAGGGCAGGGTTTTGTGGGGATAGTCACAGGGGTGGGGGGGCATCCCTACCCCGCCCCCCAAACCGTACTCTTTTTTTTTTGTTTATTTAAAATCCCGCATATTATAATATATATCAATGTTGTTTATATTTTAAACTGTATTAATCTTGTCTGATATATATATATATATATATGTGTATATATATATATATATATATATATAAAAAAAACAAGCTTTTAAATATGAAAGTTTCATTTTATATACATCTACACATGCACTCACACCTATATGCATATGAATCGGTATTTATTTTATTATTATTATTATTATTATTTTATTAAAGCATGAAGAAATAAACAGCAGATATGATCCTTTGATTATTATCTTTTTACAACAAACAAAAACTGAATTCATAATTTTATTATATATAGTGTGTATAATTTACAAATATTGTTAGCTTTGTACCATGATACATTAGTAATCCCCAAATATGTTTAAACTCCTATAACAAGAGTGAAAAAATTTCACTTTACTTGAAGGTCAAAATATCATCATACGAAACCATCTCTCAAGAAAAGCAACCACTTATTTTAATCATTTCATTGAATTTTTTTTTTTTAAATACTAAGTTATTTCAACATTTACCATGCAAGAATGGTTTATATCAAAGAAAGATTAAAGCTTGAGTTTATTACAACATATGAAACAAATTACAAGATGCACAAAATACACAAGATAGGACTTTGCAAGACTCAATTTCATGATTATTACCAACAACACAATCCAAGAGGGGACCACTTTCTTTTCAAACAACCATGACAACATCACTTCTTAATTCAACAAGACTCATCCGCTTATGGAAAGTAACAAGTTTTACAAAGACATTCAACTTTCAACCATATTCAAGAGTGGAATAAATACAACTTTGAGAACACACGTGCTTCCACGAACTATACCTATATTCCACATGGAAGACTTGCAAAAGAGCTCACTGCAATATTTTACGAGAAACATAAGTTTATCAAGAGCTATAATTTTCTAAACAAGAGAGGGTCATAAAGGACCATGCCACCAAAGATACTCCAACACACCTCAAGGACAAGGCTCCAACTTCAAATGCTTTACAAGGATTCAACTTCAAGAGAACGAGGTTTGTTTAACCTTTCAACCTTCAAGGATCATTACATGTCTTTCCAAGGGTTGGAAGACATACTAGCCTCCCCCAAGCCCATGGGAGAGAGAGCTAGCTTCCACAACTTTGAGCACAAAATCTTTAGGGAGACAAGCACCACAATACACTCACAAACAAAGACCAAACCATGCACGAAGGAAAAATACAACATTGAGCAATAAAAGAAAATAGGAGAAACCATATTCATCCTCTAAATTTGGGGAAGAGTAGATGAGATACCCGAAAGTGACATAAGGTGTGATCTAACAAAAGTATGCACACATCAAACTTCCTTCTCCACCTTATTTCTCTGAAGTCAACAAGATCCTCCTTATTACTCCACCCATTCACCAAAAATCCTTCTTGGAAGGATTTTCAAACCCCTTGGGTTTCCTCTCTAAGAATGGGAAAGGGGTTCAAACCAAATGAACCCCTTTACCCACCTCAAACCATATGAGGGGAGTAAAGAAACCGACATGACTTGCCCATCAAGCCATAAGGTTTGAGAGGGAAAATCTCTCTTCCCCCAAATAACTCAAACATCCATCAAACCATATGATGGATGGAGTAAAAAACAATACAACAAATATACTCAAGCAACAAACTATACAAGCAACTAAACAAATAAATCAACTATGAGCAAGCTAAGATTTAGTAAAGATACATACCACATAAATGAGCTCAAGAGGTTACCTCTAATAGCTCTCCAAAACAAGATTTTGCAACTTTCTTCCTCAAGCAATCCTCAAGCTCCAAATTTCTAAAGCACTAAGCCAAAGCTCAAAAAAAAAAAGAACCAACAAAAAAAAGTACCTCTCTATTCCCATGGATGGGAATTTGAAGAGGAGCAAGCAAACATCCTCACAAATGAGGGGGTGACATGTGTCACCCCTCTCCTTCTTCAAGGTCAAAGATGCCAAAACAAAAGAGAGAAAGGTAAATTTTCCTTTTTGCCCTCTTCTCCCAAATTCCCATAAATGCTAGCAAGACAAAATTAGTAAAAATTTTAATAAAAAACTAAAATCCACATCCCTTACATGGATGTGACCAAACAAGAGGTAAAAAGGGAGGGAAAACTCCCTCTAGCCTTGAAAATAAGCCCCCTTACCCATTAGGTAGGGTCTAAGGGCTCATTTTTATATTAGGGGAACTCCCAAGTTAAAAATGGGTCCCCAAAAATGCCCAAAATATCCTAATTTCGGGTTTTGCATTTTTGGCACAAGGGTAGAGGGTGTGGGTACCACCCAAGGGTCTCACATGTGACCCTAAACCCTTGAGATTAAGTGTCTCATTAAACAAAATCAAAAATTTAATGAAAGTGGGATTATTAACTCCCAAAACTAGTTTTACAACATAACTAATCACCCAAAACAAAATTAATAAATCAAGGCACAATACATTACAAAAATTGGGGTCACTCATGGTGCCCAAAATAATAATCTCCTATACTAAGGCTTCACACAATGAACATGGCTAGGACTCAGCCCGTGGACTGCTTGTGCAAGATTGTGTAGTCAGCCTGAATTTCACGTTCTCCTATGACCTGTCACCTGCACACTCATTGCACACATTAATCGCACCTGTCCAATACAAGAGTAAACTAGCTGCTCACTAAGTGAACAGATTCAAACATGTAAATTAATGATATCACCATCATCAATGTGGAATGCACAATCTCACACAATTCGTCGTATGTTAGGTATTACAATACATATCATGTCATATCACCATGTCATCATGTATCCTTATCAGCAAAACGAATATGTAACAAAATCAAGGTATGCAACTGAACTAATTATCCAACATGTATCAATTTGACCTAAATCACATAGAAAAGTGTTAGTGTCCACAATATCAAATAAAAGGTGTCAACCTACTAATCTAGTTAAATTAGCGCTACGCGCTCCAAATCACCATACGTGTTCATGAAAGCAAACCAACATATCCACAATCCATAATTGTGGTTTAAGAATTCAGCAGATCATAGAGGCTAGAAAAAGTGGGCACTACAGAGGGAAGTATTGAGCTATTGTAGCCTTGAGTCTTTCATGTTGAAATAAACTTCCATTTTTGCTTTTGATAAATGTTGTAAACTTTGGTTAATGGAAGCTTTATGGGTATACTTTTATCTATTAGAAAAAAAATGATTGTAAGACTTAAAATTTGGAATGGAAAAGTTGCATTTTCTTTTGTGTTTGAAATGAAGAATGGATGAAGTGAATGGTTGTTGAGCACAAGAATACTTGTTATCCTTGTTCTTTTGTTTGCTTAGTGTATTATGAGAAATAATCTCACACTTTTTTGTTCATTGTGCTTTCAAAGGAATGTTCTTTGCTTACATGAGTTATGGAATAAAAGGTAGATTTATAAGTTGCATTGCATAGTATAAGTTAGTAAAAAGAAGGTGAAGTGATAATATAGTTTAGTATGGATTCATCTCCTAAAAGGAACATGTTATTTGCATTCTTTAATATTCACTTAATCCACTTGGAAATAAAAATTGAGTAGGTTTGTTTTCTACAATCATGGAAATCTCATTCTCATTTGTATTAGGATGTATGTTGCAACCTTGTTGTGTATAAAGTAGGAATACACTTACATCTTAAAAGGGAAGTTTTAGTTTTGAAATGTGTGGTAATTTAAAATGAAATGAATTAATGTAGTTGGAGTTGGACACTTATGTAAACTTTGTATCTCCTTTGGGCTTAAAAGAAATCATTGAATATTTAAGGTTCGAGAATGCATTTTGTTTATTGTGTAAAATGTGATAATATGTAGGAAAAGAGGACTATTGGTTGTGATTTTTAAAATGTACTAAAAAGGAAAATAAGCTTCATTAAATTTTGGCTTACCATGGTGCTTCCTCTCTCTTTCATTTTATAATACTCTTCAAACAAAAAATTAATCCTTGGCATTCATATATATATATATATAGAGAGAGAGAGAGAGAGAGACTTCATTTTATATTCTGAGATAATTATTATTGCGAGAAACAAAAATATATAACAAACCAAAATTATAGCTACAGCTCCTCTTAATACCAAACTACCAAATGTATTTAAATGCATTATAAAAAAAGAATCCTTATATATATAAATATATAAAAATAAATGAAATGGATTTAGAAAAATTAGCAAAGGGATATCAATTGTTTTTGTGGTTGAGTGTGTGTATATATAAATTGGGGGAAGGTTGAAACAGGCCACAATAGGGCCGCGACCTGCCCCAACCCTCCCCGCTTTCCCCTTTGAGAATACCTTTGGGGCTGTGGTGTGGGCGATCCACACCACAACACTGTGTGTGGGTCACCCACACCATAACTGCCCCCCAATTATAATCTACACAGATGCGCCGCCTCCTATCCTTGCCTCCCCTTCCAAGTTTCCCCTACAACATGTGCCACCCCTTCTAAACCCCCAGCGCAGTCTTTTGACATATTGCTATAGCCAGAGTTTTATCCTAGGTTTCAGATGAAAAACAATATCTGAAATAATATTAGACAAGGAAGAAAAGGGGGGGAATATTTGCTTTTCCCCATCAAAATCTTACAATAGTTGAAAATGGAAGCTCTCTAAACCACCATGATCTCCTCCTCCCTTTCATCTTCTTCCCTGCAAGTTTATCTTGTGCAAATGAAAAATGAGGGCAAACAAAATATCCTAAGTCATAATTCATCCTTAAGAAAATTAGGGTTTTGGAAAGACCAAAAATCTAATGGCCCTTATTCTTTTAATCCTCTGGTGAATAATAAGTCCTCAAACTCTTGAGTCACGGGAATAGCTTTTTGAGGGAATATCTGAAAATAAATAAAAAGATGCCCAAGGATAAACTAGGGGACTTGGGGAGGGGATATTTTTAAGTAAAGTGACCTTTTTATTATTGAGGAATTAATTAAGTGTATTCAATGGGTGGTTTGATTTAATTGTTTAGGGGATGTTAAAATATTGCTTCGGACCTTAATAAATTAATTAAATAAAATTATTGTGGATCAAGGGGCACCTTTAACCCGACAACCTTATAAAATATTAAAGAGCCATAATGTAACATATTTTTAAAAAAATGTTTGGATTTTTAGGCGAGTTAAGATGTTTCCTAGTGCCAAGATTTGAGCCATTACACATTGTTGCTACTCCTAGAACTCATCCTTCTAACTAGAGGCCAAGGGGTAATTCTTTTGGCCGCATTCTTCGCAGCAAGGTGAAGGACATCCTAGCTGTGGATAATCATCCATTTTCCCCTAACCTTGGGAAGGGAGAAGCTTCTCTAAGCCTCCTATCCCTTGGCAAGATGGTTTCGAGTCATTTTAAATTTAGGGATTCTAGTATCAGAACAAATGTAGATCTTCACATTGATATCACAACTTGGATTCACAAGGACATCTGTGTTCTCAAAGATAAAGTCAGAGGTTGCAGGCTTGTGGTGGATGGAAGCACCTTGGATGTCAACCATATGGAAAAGCTAAGCAAAAGCACCACTAAAGTTGAGAAAGAGCAAGTCAACATTTGATCAATGTATGTGATATTATGACAAATTTCGTGGTCATAATGGAGTTCCTCTCTCTTGTCACTTAATACTTGGATGAAGGCAAGGGAAAGGACAATACTAAGATTTGTGAGAAACCATTAGGAATGGCTTGGAGAAAGTGGAAAAGGCCTTCTCCAAAACTCTGAAATAATTAAAATTGTTGGTTGCTTTTTGTTGTGTTTTTGTTGCATTTTAGCTGTGTTTTGGCTCTGGTACTAGTTGTAGCTTAGCTACTTGATTTGGTTTACTCTTTTTGAAATTTTAGTGTAAATCTCGGCTTTGGTATTTTTGTAGCTGGGTAGGGTCCTAGCCAAAAAACCTTTATCCTAATCTAAAAAAAAACATACCTTGCATTTGGTACCTAGTTGTTTGTAAGCGAGTCCTTAAATTTGTAATTTTTCAGAACATGTTTATTCTTTTGTTCAGTAGTATGGGCAACACACAAGCAAAGTATAATCATATTTGTTACCTTGTTGCCATTTTTTCAAAAGGGCTAAAGTTATCGTGACACATATAAGATTATGTCATGCTTAGTATGTTATCTATTATTACTTGTGGCCTAGTTTTCTAACAATGTTATCTAGGTTATGTCATGCTTAGTATGTTAGATTCACATTATTGACCGCATTCGATTTTAGAGTACATTGACCTTATTTGAGTCTTGAGGACATTGACCATAATATTAGGTTCTTTTACAATTAGTATAAAATGTGTCATTTACAATGCATAAAAGACATCTTAATATTTTTGATGACGCATGGTTTGTCACACTTACGTTGTAAGTAGAATAATATCAGCAATACAATGTTTTTGTGTCACATTCAACAACTAGCCCAACGTTTGTATTATTGCATGTGGACCATTTTTTTTATAAAGATAACAAGGATTGATGAGTCTCTTTCCCAATAATTCCAAATGTTAGGAAGAAAGAATTATTTCAACATGCCTATAGCCTGGATCAAAAGTCATGAGCGCTTAAGAGGAAGTTACAGATGATCAATCATCCCCCAACTCAGAATCTTTGGTCGTCAAACCATTAAGGCGAAAAAATTCCCAACTCCTCTTTGCAAAACCGACCCAATTGTCCCAGCCAAATCTTCCACCAAGAAGAATGGTAATTGTATAAAGAGACCATGTTTCTAAGAATATGTTGGCACAACACTTCTAACATTGCTTCATTCCAATGGATTGTCAAGTAGATGACTATTGAGTTCTTGGATATTAGTATGATTTGTATAACCTTTCTTGTAGAATCCTAATTCATACTCGAGGAGCCCCAACCAAATTATTATACATTTATTGATCTAAAATGTATTAAACAATATCTTCAGCATGCAATCTTGTCTTTAAGAATTGTAATAATATGTTGTCAAGGCGCATCAACTATGCAACTATAAAATGCTCTACCTTAATGTGTTACATGCATCTTTTAATGGGCTTATAAGCAGGTTGGGTGCAAGTCGTCAACTAGTATGTCTAAACCCTGCTATTTATAATTCAAGTCTTATTCATAATCACTACTTTGAAAAGAATGTTTCAAAATAATGAAGCTTAACATGGCTAATTGTAGCTTTGCATGAGCCCCAACTCGAAAACAATCCATTGTAGGATAACCCATCACAAACAAGAAAACCCTTTCTTTCCGATTTTCAAAATACTAAAGCTTCACAAGGCTAATTGTAGCTTTGCATGAGCCCTAACTCGGAAACAACCATTGCAGGATAACCCATCACAAACAAGAAAACCCTTGCCTTCCAGTTTTCATTGGCAAGCATAACCAACATTTCTGGCCTTGTCAGCTTGTCCATTGCTAAAACCTATGGTGCACACTCTAATTCATTTGTAAATTACGATATTTTGATGGCATGATTAAAGGGCCACAAATGCATCATGTGTCAATGTAGAAGACACATCCTTGCTACATTGATATTTCTTTGTTGATCTAGTTTTTACGCATGTGCTATCAATAAGATATCTCGCTTAAGGGAAGTGTACCTTGCTTTAAGAAGTCCAAGATGAAACAAAAGAAGAGACCAAGTGGTTCAATCCAACCCCTATTCAAGCGATTCATTTCTCTAGTTGGCTGACCAAGCAAATTGCTAGCTCCATTGGTACAATTTTAATGGTGAAGAAAAACAATTGATGCAAAGTAAAATTTATTGCTAAAACCCTTACCCGATTAAAGTTGGCAACAATTGGGAAGGGTAGCCATCCATGTGCATCTATTTTTCAGCGCATATAAATGTCTTTACATAAATTCTCAATCCTACAACAAAACATAGAAAATTACAATTCAAAATCGTAGCAAAAGAAGAATACACAAAGTTAAACACAGAACATTGAAATCAATCTTAAAATGGATGATAAATATGACTTCAAAAGGAGCACACTAAAATAACAATCAATTTGTTTGACCACACGTGAAATTAAAGGTTCAGGCATAATAAAACCTGGAGGAAGAGGATGTGTGAAACAAGGTGTACCTCTTGTAGGCTTCATAGGTGCTACTCGGATATAGTACACTGGCCCAAGCTGAAAATAAAATGATGCCGATTTATAAGTTGAAGGATAAAATATTGAAGAATTAAATAACACATGCTTATTGATTAAAAATAAAAACAATCTGAATAAGTTAGACACATGAAGAAACTCATATGGACGAATAAATATGTTACCATTATTAACAATTGTTTTATCATGAATTCTTGGAGTATTCATATACCCTGGAGGAGCTGGACCAATAAAAGGTGGCGGGTGGTGGCATCAGCTTGACACATTTTCTTGATCCAACTCTTAATTGCATGCTAATATTATCTCTTGCATTACAAATTGCCGAGAACACCTCCTTGCTCCCACAAATTGTCTCGCCTGCTACCAAATTTGTATGAAAACACATTTACATTGCCTCGTGGGAAGGATCCATCAAATCTATGCTGCTGAAAATTTCTAACGCGATCCATATTTGTGGGTCATCACACAATCCCATGGAACCCGAATTCCATTCCATCAAGACCCTTAAAAGCAGGATTGCAATAAAATTCTAAATTAAAAATCAACAGATTTGCCACCAGGCAAAATGGAATCATGAACTGGTAAAGGAGGTGGCACAACTACAACTGGATAGAATAATGGTGTGGATACTGCTGGTGGCGAGCCATTAGCAAAAACAACACACCTCCAACCTTATTTATGCCTATTTACAAATGATATCCAACTCTGAATGTTGTTTCCACTGCCACTATTTAGTGCTATGGATACCTTTAAAAAGCAAATAGCAAATAAAACATGCATATCATAAGCTAAATATTTACATAAACAAATGAGAATAATAATGTATGGAATTCAGGTTTATGAAGGCATTTCCAACAGGTCCATATAAAGTATTATCAAATTGTTTCAAAAATAAGGATCAACGATAATATCATGATTACAAACCTAGCAAGCCATGATCTCAGCGTTGCTAACATTACAATGCTTCCCAACAATTGTGGAAAAGGTATACTCTTGAGATAATATTCTGACAACTTGTTTTGTTGTGATTGGTTTTGTTTGGATAATTGTCAAATTTGCCTATGTATAAGGAATATGCTTTCAAGTAAGGACCAAAAATTATTTTCAAATGATCTATTTGATATAAAGACTATCTGTTTCAATAAATGCAACATTTACACCAAAAAAGGTCCGAAAGCTACACCCCATGGAACAGGTGCTGCAGGGGCAAGTGGTTAATTATGCATTATGAGAGGAGCACGTCTTCTTCGAGAATAAACCTGGTGAATAATTCCAACTGTTGGATTATGTTGGAAACGATTCGGATCCGAAGGATTTTTCACTCTTCTTCCTGGTGAAAGACTGGATCGGTGGCTCCTAACTTGAGGAGGGTGATTAAAATTAAATTGCTCCTACAATCTATAAAAAATGATTAGTCCTTCCTTGAGCCTTACTAGACCGGGTGAATGGGTGTTCAGCCAGGTTAATGTTTCAATATAAAGGGAACTGTCATGAAAAGCTTTGGTCTGCTAAAATGGTGTTGTTCTTCAGCGGAGTCGCCAAAAACTGTTGCCTAGATTTTATGCACAACATAAAGCCTAGGCAGTCATGAGATAAATTTACTTCATTTAACGGTGAAGCTCCCGTGTAAGATGTTTATCAATTTGGTAAGGGTGAATCCTAATAACTATTTTTAGGGGTTTTACTTTAATTACTCCAGCTCGTGAACCACAACTTCGTAATTTGGCAACAAGTATGCAGTTGTGATGGAATATTTGCAGAAGAGGGAAGAAACAGAAGTAAGGAAAAAAGAAAGGAAGATGTGTTGATTTAACCAATAGCTGTTAGAGTTGGTCTCATCCACACAAATTAAATAAACAGCGAAAGATCACAACATTCAACAATGAGGGAAGGAAATAGATTCTAACTTAGCTCTGAGATAACACAAAGTTTATCTAAAACCTTTGAAAAGAAGCAACCAACAAATCACTGTAGACACAAAGTTCTCCAGAATTCCACCTTTTATTCAATCCCCAAGCTTTCACATCAAGGGTTCCAGCACAAAGTATGGAGACTCAAGAATGCTCAAATTACCAAAGCTCTTTCTAAAACAAATTGTGATCGATTAACCCACAAGTTCTTCCTCTATTTATAGTGCATAGAGGGCAATTACAAATAAGAATCTTTCAATGAATTGCCGCATGTGGAAGCTCTGAAAAAAGGAAGCAGATGGTAGTATTCTCCCCTAGACTCTCTTTTTGCATGACATACATGCCTTACAACTAGAATATAACCTTTCATTATGCATGTTTGCCACCTATTTCCAAGTAATTGACGTCTTCCAGTAACTTGCAGTAACAACTTTTAAACCAATCACCTAAGTTTTACAATTTAATTGATTACTCAATTAATTTATCGAAGAAAATAAGAAGAAAAAGGAAAAGAAGAAAATAAGTTATTCCTGCTGTAACACTCTTAGTCTCGTTCATCTTCCATACTCTGCGTGCTAATCCAACATGCACTGCACTTCCACCTCATGAATGATATGAATGATACCTCTGCCTTGAATCTAAGAAGATCTTTCTCCCACATGCGGTTGACTCTTTTCATTTGATTCTCACGAAACTAGATCTGGGAGCAACTGACCGTGATTTCCTTGCGGGTGTTGCCTCTGACATGTCTTCCCTCTTATCCTTGAAGCTTTTGCAGTTCTTCTCCAGTACGTGCACCAGTGAAAAGTTTCCCGTAAACAATTCAAACAAAACTCATCACCATTTTATTTTTAATTGCATATGAGCAATTTTGAATTTTGGAAATCACTCCGGGTGCAAACAAATATAAGTAGGCTCAATGTGGGCTTAACTGGAAGATTGGGAAGCACATGCATAGACTTTTAGAGGGATTTTGTATGCAATTTATAATTAACTTCCACATGGGCTGCATTGAAACAAGAGGATGAAGTTGGCTTAACACACATGCAAACACTTAAAGATTTTGCTTCTCTTTTTAATAATAATTGCCCAAAAAGCTGTGTGGACCATAAGGAAGGAGAAGGCTGCCAATTTCAGCGACTTGTATTTAAATGTTTTTACCTTGGCTCTTAAAAATTGCGTTGAAACTCATGAAGGAAATCATCATGGAAATGGAATGAGGAAGGCAACTGGAAGAATTGGAAATCCACGATTTCATTAAGTGACTTCTCTTTTAATTTTTTTGTGAAATTTGGAAAAGATGGGCAACTTGAAATCAACGACTTACACAAAAAGAATAAACTTTAAAGTTTCATGGATTTTGGAAAAGATAGGAAGCTAATATTCACGCTTCAACTTTTGCAAACTCCTTCTAATATTGGCGTGGAAATCCATAAGTTAAGGCAACGTTAAAAATAGAGATGGAAGGAAGCTTGCTTAACTGAACTTTTTGCTTTAAATTTGCGTGGAAAATCAAGTGGAAGGGTAGCTTAGATTTGTGACTTGCATGGGCTCTTTATTTTAACATTTGCTTGAAGATACATAAGTCAAGGCAGCGTGGAAAATATAAGTTGAAGTCAAGTTGCTTTTAGAAGACATGACCCCTCTAATTCCAGACAACTTAAGTGACTTTTCTTTAAAAAGCTGCATTAAAATTGAAGGAGGAAGACAACTTAGATTTACGTGAATTTCCAAGGTGGAAGGAAGCTTTGAAAACAACGATTTGCACAAGTGAAATCTTCTTTTAATATTTCGTGAAATTTGAACGGTGCCGACAGCTACGAATATTCATGATTTGCACAAGTGAACCTTCTTTTAATATTTGCGTGAAAATTCATAAGTCATATCAGCTTGCAATGAGAAGACTCCACCATGGAAAACCACAATTTGCACTTAAGCAATTGCCCCTTGGAAAATTGCAGTGATTTTTGGAAGAATTCGCTGCCAGAAACCACGACTTGCTCTAAAGGATTTTGTTTTTATCATTGACGCAATTTCCTAAGTGATTCTACCCGTTAAATGATCCTCCAGAATGTTGTTTTTTCTTCATTGGCCATGACTGCTCTGCAAACAGAAGAAAAAATTCTCTAGGTCTGTGATCTGCTCAATCATTTAACTTGGATTTAACCTCAGACAAGGCAAAAATCTTGAGCTCTGGTCACCTTCAAAAAAAAGCTTTGGCAAACAATTAATTAGCAATTAAAATCACTGGATAGCTTTTCAAAACCCTAGGTCCGGGAAAAGGTCTGGCAGGAAGAAAGAATAGGCTATGGGGATTGCCGGACGAAAAACGGAGAAAGACCAGAACACAGACAAAAAGAAATAAAATTTAAAAAAAATCCAAAAGAAGTTGTGAGCAATTGCTAGAAAAATTTCAACAATTGGCTATTCTGTAAAAACACTTCCCTGGGTGAATGTTCTACGGTAATAATGATGGGGTGAAGTGCTTTATATAACCTAAATTTGCCAATTTTATAAAGAACTTTATTTATTTAATATAAAAATAAATAAAAAACTTTCAAACAAAGTCTGGTGAAGGAATTGAGTGAGCTTTTACATGTGGGTATTTGATGGACTTGGCTTAATAACTCCCTGGGGATACCTTTGAACAACGCGAGCAACCGCAAAAAAAAACAAAATACAAAAACGACATGTTACTTAAAAAAAAATGAAAAATTTAAAAAAGGATATTCCCAGATTTCAGGGTGAAATATTGGGGACACTAGTCGGCTCCATCTATGGACATCTTTACTTCCGTCAAAATGAAAGAAGTGAAGATGAGATCCCAACATCTCTCGTTTCGTGTCTTGCCCATTGGGTTCGGGGTCAGACAAACAAAACAAATAGAAACAAAAAGAAAAGAAAATTTTATTTATGTACAGACATGTTTTACCTTGTATCTCAGTTCCTGAATAGCTTTAGATGTTGCCCTTTGAAAGGTAGTGGTAACTCAATTCCATCCTGGTAGGCAAGGATGAAAGTATCCATTTCGACAGTTCTCTTGATCATGGAGGGCCCTTTCCAGAGCGACCAAATTTCTTGTACATGCCCTTCGGTTTGTTTCTCTTGTTCCATAAGAGTACCCAGTCTCTGATCTCAAACTTCCTTTCTCTAGCCTTTTTTTCAAATACCTTGGTTAAGTCCTCATCAACTTCAACTTGTGGTGGTTCATCTTATCTTCTCTCTGTGGTGTGTAAGTCTTCATCAACTTCCTCCATACCCAAATTTATCCGCTACACTTTTGAGTAAAAATTATCGCCATATTCTTTATTCTTCTTCAGGTATTGATCATGTTTGTCGAAAGTCCCCTCGAAGGAAAGCTAAACCTTTGGGGAATTTGTTACCTTTCAGTTGGATTACTCCAATTTTTTCATCATAATATGGATTAGTTTCGCTTGTGACTATCTGTCGTGGTAGTGATTTACTCCCTTCAACATACAACTTGTTAACGTTGTCTTGTTCCAGACATGCAGATGTTTGTTTTTCGTCATTGAAAGTCTGTCACTGTTCAACACTATCAGGGACTTTAGGGCGGTAGACCATCTCCACTTTATAGTTTCCTTGTTTGAATATGGACGGCAGTCTATCTGGATTTAATAGTGCAGTTGTGACTGCCAAAGAGTCTGCCTTGGAATTCTGATCTGTTGGAATGAATAGACACTCTTGTTGTCGTTCTTCGATTTTTCTCCTACTAATGATGTTGATGTTGATATTGTTGGTGTTGTTGTTAAAAGAGCTCTTAATTGTCCCCTTGTCGTTGTTGATCATATGGCTTTCTAGAAGAGCTTTACTCATCAGATAACACCTCAACTCTTTCTTGATCATTTACCAAGGGGTTAGAGCTCTGAAGTGGGCTTTGGAAACATCGACCACACAATAGGGATAACCTATGATTAGACGCTCTTGTTGCCATTCTTCGAGCACTTTCCAGAGTTCTAGTTGGCCTCAATATTGTTATTATTTAAGTATTTTCCCCTGTTGATAATGTTGATGTTGATATTGTAGTCATTTACCGCAGCAGCAAGGAATCGACAGCCGCCGCCAGAAAGGAGGAACCTCCTAACTCGTGGCCGTGGCCATGATCATACTCATACTATTAGGATCCTGCACCAAAGGAAATCAATCCTTAAACCAAATAATCTTATTGCTCTCTAAGTTACCATACTTATTATTACAAGACCTTCAAAACTTGATCCAAGAAAAAAGAATCAGTCGCAAATGGCCCAAACAAAAATGTGCCACATTTGGCTGTGCAGATCATTTATCCTTCCTCTTCCCTACCCCCACCAATTATTTCTTTATTTACTAATTCGGCTCAAACTCACAATATTTTGAATTGAAGTGGGTTTATTTGAAGAGGAAAGAGATTGGGCGGAGGAAGGATTTGAGGTTTTAAGAGTTCTTTAATAAAAAACACCACAAAACAAAATAATCTGCAAAACATTGCAATACATAGCAGAAACATACACAATGTTCACAACAAAATACCCTATCCATCACATACGTTCGTGATGGAGTGGGGTACAATGGAACCATGGACCTGTGGATTGTCAATAAAGCCACCTACCACTGCACCACACCTGTTTCTAGCATATGAAACTAAAAAATTTAAATTTATTGCTTATTGCTAACTTATGTGATACTTAGGCTAGTCGGTTCACAACAGCCACAACTAATCCCCCAACAACAAAAGAGGCCCTCCTCCTATCACAAATAGATAGATAATAAAAATACAAAGATGATAAATAATTATTATTATTATTAGCCGTACACATACGCGTGCGCATCCAATGCATGTGCATATACACATTAAATAAATATAGCTAATTAAAGTTGTGAATTTTTTTTTATATGGATTTTACATTTGAAGTACATCCAATAAGCCTTTCCTTTTCTACATCCAAAATTTCAACAAGGATTCATTTACTATTGTGTGTTATTCTTGCTACATTTATTATGGTTAATTGTCGGCATAAATAGTTGTTTCCATTTTAAGGAGGACTATACCATTTTTAAGGAGCACTATAGCTTAAGAAAGAATGGCACTGAAAGTATTTTCTTAGCAATCTAAGACCTATCACTAGTGACATGTTTATCAACCTGTTATTGCAAAGTTGTCCAAAAAAAACTATGCATTTCAATTAAGCATATTTATACAATAAAAGGAAAGGATGCCTGCCATTATTTATTAATAGGTGTGACCCTAAAAGCTGCTTTTTGAGGCCCAAAATTGTATTGTAGGTTCTTGACATCACGTTCTTCAAAGGATCCATGCACCTTGCAGCCAAAATTAGAAATAACATAAGAAAGTTTGGAAATGTTGTGAAGTTGTTCGTTTCCAAGCTTCCTTGATGACTAATATTTCAGCCATTATATTGTTCTTTATGTTGTTGTTGGCCCTGTTAAGAGCATCAAATCCTTTTGCAGATTTATCAATTTCCTCTCTTTGGCATCGTTTCTCCAAGTCGGCTCATGATTATTTCAGTTCCTCTTATGGCTATTCTCTACAGGGGTTTTCCTTGTAGATTTAGATCTAAGTTTCTTTGTCATGATTTAACCCTTTGTTCTAAGTTTTTTTTTGTCAAGATTTAACCCTTTGTTTTGGGTTTCATTTTATTTAATTCTTCTACCAAGAAAATTTCTCTTGGTTCAAGTCTCTAGCCTTGGTCTGCATTGTCTTATTTACCCCTTATTTTCGTGAGATATCATTCCCTTGCGTGGCAATTTATAGTTGTACTTGTATTCTATGGTTGTAATATATCCACATTCGACTTGCGCCCTCTTATAGTGCTTTCATTGTTTTAGCTCTTTAGCTTTAGTCCTAGCCAATTTTTTGTTCATTATGGTTCTATCCTACTCTAGCATTTTCCTTTTAAAATCGTGTTGTACTGTCAAGTCCCATTGATCTAGTTTAGTTACACGTTCCTTTTTAAGTCATAGCAATATTTGGAAGCTCCCTTTCTTGTTTTATATTTTGAAAAAGTGGTTAGCATTGGCCAACATGAGCTGTTCACTATAAAGCTATTTGAAACTGTGTTGTACTATCAAGCCCGGATTAATTTAGTTTTGTTACTCTTCCTTTTATAAGTTGATATATTTGCAGGCTCCCTTTCATGTTTTATTTTTTGAAAAAGAAGTTAGCTGAAATAGATGAAGGACTTTCCACAGATTTGAGGGTTATAGACCGATATAAAGACCTAGAAGGTTCTTCCATCATCACTCAACTGGTATCTATATTTGAAAGAAGACTAATTCATGTTAGGTGCTAGGAATTGTTTTGCATACTCGACTAGTATCTATATTTGAAAGAAGACTTTTAATGCTCAAGTCATTGCTTAAGCTATCTCCATTCTTTTTCCCACCATGTCAACAAATTTTTATGCCACCCACTCTTTGTTATAGCTAGTAAAATAAATATTTCAACCATTTGTAGATTGTTATGTATGCCCAAAGCATGACTGATACCTTGTCATCTCAATCCTTTCTTCCAACATCACATATCTTCATTAATGTTTGTCCCAAGATCTTTTTGAACGCTTATGTAGTGCCATTTTCCTGAAGGTGATAAGAGGTAGTCTTATGGTGTGCCACCATAAACTCTGCAAATAAAAATCCTAATGGTCTCATTTAGGAAATGAGTCCCTCTATCAATGGTCAGACTTACTGGTCAGGTTGTTTTCTATGCCCAAAGCACAGTGGATACCTTGTCATCCCAATCCTTTCTTCCAACATCACATATCTTCATTAGTGTATGTCCCAAGGTCTTGTTGAAAGCTTCAACAATGCCATTTTCCTGAGGGTGATAAGGGGTAGTCTTATGGTGTGTCACCATAAACTCTGCAAATAAAATTCTAATGGTCTTATTCAAGAAATGAGTTCCTCTATCACCGGTCAAACTTAATTGACATCCATACATGTTGATAATATTTTCCCAAATGAACCTTATTGTTGTTGTCCTACAATCTTTTGTAGGCACAACTTTTTCCCACCTTGTCAAATAATCACTACATGTGATGATGTATCGTGCTCTGGTACTGCGCACGGGTGGTGCAATAGGCCCTACAACATCAATTTCCCATTTTTAAAAAGGCTTCGTCCTCGCTATAGGCCTCAACAACATTTCATCTCTATTTCCAAACTTTCCAATTCTTTGACAGTGGTCACATGCTTTGACAATGGCCTTGGTATCTTTGTACAATGTCTCCCACCATAAATCAACTAAAAGGATCTTCCACGTAGTTGCATCTCCTACATAACGTCTTTCGACAATAACTCCATGAGCTTCTTCCATAATGGCTTCACGCTCATGTTCCAGAACACATCTGTGCAATAGCTCATCTCTACCCATTTTGTACAAGTATCCTCCAATGAGTTGCTATGGCGTTGCACACATAGCAAGTTGTTTCTTTTCCAATGTCTTCATTCTTTTTGGCACAGGGCCAATACGCAAAAACACTGATATATCTTCCAAATCTATTGGCGCGCAATTCAATCTAAACAGTTGTGCATTTGGCATAATGTCTTCAATGCTATGCATGTCCTCTCCAATGTTGATCCTAGACAAGTGGTCAGTCCCAAGTTACTTTTACCAGGCTTCACGATGACTGTGAAGTCAAATTCCTGAAAAAGTAATATCCATCAACATATGCACCCTTGTAAAACAGATTTGTTGACTAAGTACTTCAATGCCATGTGATATGTATAAAAGATGAATGGTGTGGCCAATAAGTACTGTCTTAATTTATGGAGAGCGTAGATCATGGATAATGCCTCGCACTCAATAGTTGTATGAGATGATACACGTTTCTACTTACAAAGCATATGAGATGATCCACGTTTCTTTCACCTAGATGCACCGAGACTACTCCAATCGCCATGTCAGAAGCATCAACATTTACATGGAAAGGCTTGTCCCATGAAGGAAAGCACACGATGGTCGCTGTAGTCAATCTTTCCTTCAAGGTTTCAAAATTTTGTTGTTGCGCATCACCCCAATAGAACTTTCCTTTGGACTTGAGTAATTCCTCCAGGGGTGCAACAATCATTACATATCTTTTAATAAACTACCTGTAATAACTAGTACGCCCCAAACACCCACGCACTTCACTCTGATTGGTAGGTTCTTCCAGCCCCAAAATGAATGCAATCTTAGTACGATCTACCAACAAGCCGTCCTTGCAAATTATATGTCTAAGCAAAGTGCTAAAAGGCGTAGCGAATATGCACTTCTTAATGTTGAGAGAGATGTTTAACTGCCTCCATCTTTCAAACATGAGTCTCAGCTTATCACAGTGATCTTTCACCAATCCATTGACGGTCCAATCATCTAGATAGACATGCAAAAACTTATGAGTAAAGTCCTAAAAATCCTAGGCAACGATGCGTGAGAACACCATTGGCACATTCTTTAACCCAAAAGGCATGACAATATATCCAAAACTTCCCCATTTTGTGGCAAAGGTGGTCTTTTCCTGTTCCTCACGCGCAATGCACACCTAATGATACCGTGAAAAATTCATCCGTGAATGAATAGATTTCATGCCCTGCAACTCCTTCAAGGATCTCTTCTGTGAATGATGTAGGAAAATGATCTATGACACATGAGGCATTGAGTACCTTGTAGTCAACAAAAATTCTAATTTGGTCATCTTTCTTTATATTGATTACCATGGGGTTGATCCACTCAGATTTTTCAATTGGTTCAATGATTCTAGACTTAAGCATTTTGTCAATTTCTCTTTTTATCTTCACGTGCAAGTTCAGGTTCATCCTATAGGGCCTCTTCCAAATCAAACACGTGCCTTCTTTCAGCTTAATCTTCATTTCTCCCAATGAGGGATGTACGCCTTTTAACTCATGATAACCTCTGCAAAAGAGGTTCTGGAAGTCGCACAATAGCTCAATGATTTTTGTAACCTTTGCTTCTGAACAATAGTCTCCAATGATAGCCTCCTTAGGTGCATCCTCAGTACCAATATTCTTTTTGGTCTTCATAGGGACATGGTATGCATGCGCTTTTTCATCTGCAAAATCCATCACTTCGCACAGACCCTCTGTATGGCTAATATCAAGGTTTGTTACTTCTTCATCATCAATGAGATATACCAGCTTCCCTTTTTCCTTCTCCTTCCAGGCGTGGCCTAATAGTGTCTCCTCAATCTCCAGCACATCCTCACATGCCTCGGAATCACGTTCTCCAAACAACTGAATCATGAGCTCCTCTACTTTTGTGCTATCTCCCAATGTGATGTGCTTCATAATTGGCAAGGCCTCATGTACTGATGGCTTAGTGAAAAAGTAATCAAAGGTGTGAACAATACCTTCAAACATGTCGCGCCAGCTTACAGTTTCTTGTTTCAACTTGACATGCACATACCAAACTCACACACATCCTCACAATGTAGAATAAAACTTATGTACCAAAAGAGATGGTTGTATAGCCTCCTAGCCCTGCGCCTATTGTCTCTCACAATTGTGGACATGTACCAAAGCATGAGTCTTCCCATCATTCTCGTGTATGAGAGAGGGTAAATTATTTCGAGTAAACCTTGTCAAAAAGGCTACCATCACCTCGCACCAACCCAATAGATTTACTCTCCATGTTATCCACCAACGCGTTGTTGTTCTGCGCAACGTATTAACCAGCATATTCCTTTTGTCTCCTTCATTTTGCTACTGGTTCTCCATAGCATGTAAGAATGAGTCAAGTTTTTCTTCCCCATTATACCTAAATAACTGAGTATTGCCTAAGCGCCTAATCATGTGCGACCTAATTATCAGGGTGACTCTTCCCTGGACCTTGTGCTCGACCATTTCATTGGTGTGATGGGCCCAATTGTCACAAGCAACACTAGTAGTGTCACTAACAAATTCCATGTCTTACTGAATTGGACCTTCCTTATATTGTTCCATTTTCTAAGGGTCGCGTACTGTTTGTGCATAAATCCTATTAACCTTGTCTCAATGTCTCAATGTAGGGTGCAACCTTCACATCATCCTTGTTAACAAAACTGATATATCTTTTTTTGAAGATCAAGTCTGCATTGTTTGCATAACACTAAGGATGTCCAAGCGGAACTGGGAAATTATCTGCCTTAGCTAGCTCCAATACTTCAAAATCACCTGTGAACTTTGCTCCTTGAATAGTGATTGAAGTATCCTTGAGTACACCAATAGGCATTGCCCTTGTTTTATTTTCCATATACAATACACTAGAAGATGGTTACAGGTGTGGCCTTCCCATTTAATTCCAAGCATCCAAAGTTAAACCATTCACCTACGCGCTTGTGTCAATCAAAATATTACTCACCAACAACCCGACTATCACTGCATCCAGTGTAATTTCCTTGTCATACTCATGGTCCTGTGGTGGAAAATTCACATGAAGAATATGGCGCTTACGCTCAACTGACTTGCCTTTCTATTAGGGGTTGTGATGCCTTTCACTCGCCATAACAACTCACACTTGTGTACATGCTCAGCCGCATCCTCCACACCTTGGTACTCTAGAAAGTGAAGAGACATCTCAAAGAAGACTTGAGGTAACTACTGTTGTAGTTGTTGAGGTGTTATTTATGGTGGTTGTGGTGGTGGTTGGGGACCTTGTCCTAGAGTAGGACCAGATCCAGAACTCTATCCTCCACTAGGGTTTCCTCTGCATGGTGGTTGTCTTGATCCTTCCGAGCATCCTATCGCGACATGTGGTCTTGTAGATGAACTCCCTTGTGTACCAGTTGTGTTGAACTAGACACCAACTATCTGTGCTATAGCAACACCTATTGAGCTACTTCCAACGGGCTGTGGGGTTGCACACCAACACTTTGTCCTAATGACACGCCTACAAAAATACCTCCAAAAGTACTTGTTCCAAACATTGGCGCCTATTGCGATGCTATGTGCACGTCTTTAATTTGTCACGCCTCCTGAGCGGTAACTAAAATATGTCTACCTGTGTCTCCTACCCAACATGGAGATTTTGATTGCTTGCCTTCACTTTGACGCTCTTCTACAATTACCTCTGGATTAGGAACACCTTGCGCAAATGCTAGGTAGCCAAGTTGGGTCAGATGCGCGCCCGCTATTTTCATTCTCTCCTCAAACTCACTCTCATTAGAGGCCGAAGGGGTCTCTCTACTGCACTTTCCCAATGTTGTGAGAACATGATCTTACTACCCCTCATCTTCTATGGGGCTCTCATAACCTCCGTTAGTCATCATTCTCCTGAACATCAGCACGTCATCAGCTACCCTCCGTCGCGCCTCGTTAAACATGAGTTGTCTTTCCTCTCTTGGTCTTGCTTCTACTAGGGTTGCCACCATCCTTCCCAAACTTGCTCCTGCACCTACGTGTGGTGGGGATTTAGCTCGTCATAGGTAATATTTTCATTCCCAATTCCACCATCGGCATCTTGATAGCTAAGGAAGTTGTGCGCAAATAATATCATCTTGGCACACACAAGAACTAGAACTCTGATTCCTCCAGGAAAGAGTATGTCGAAATTGTGCACTCCAAAGTATAAGTGTGGAGCACACCTTCCCACCAACGATCCACAACCTTAGTACATGGAACGTCTGAATCAGAGTGTTTGGTAGTCTTAGTGTGTTCAAACTTTCTTTCCTGGCCAAACACCTCTGTTAGCCACGTAAGTTGTCAACCACCGAAACAAGTCTATTGGGAAGAAATTGAAGAATGTCTCATACAAGCAGTCATATAGATTGTGTTCTACCCATTTTCACACGTTAAAGTCAAGTCTAATACTATATCTCTGTGCAAAAGCGTCTTTGTCTTCTTCTATCCAACTTTCAATATTCTCCAAAGACATTCGAAATACAATCTGCATGTAACATCCTGGTAGACAAATTGAAAACAGGTCATGAAAACGGAACCAAAATGTAGACTTTTTATTGCCAACAATAGCTATGCACACTAACAATTCATCCAGAAAAGCCTTAAAGCTCACCCGAAGCGCACGTAGCCACTAAGTCACTCCTTTACTTTGTTTATCAAGATGTTAGCATGCCTGTTCATAGTCATAGTCAAAACAACCACTCATGTACAGAAAAAACATCAAAATCATGACAATAAAGCAACACATAATAAGGAAGATTAATCATCATACAGAACGATCAATACTATTTGGATTCCCATAATTCCATACTCATTTCTATTCAACTTAGCAACCCAAATACAATTATCCACTATAACAATAATTCATTACATATCACAGAAGTTGAATACATTATAAACCATTACAACAGTGTGTTGGACCATACACACTTTCATACACACTCTAAAACCTTAAACTGTTGAACTCTTAACTCCAACTAGAACTCTCGCATAACAAGGCTGAACTACCTCTCTCTCTCTCTATATATATATATATATATATATATATATACTCGGTGGGGACTTGCCCTTCACTGCCTACATGCACTTTCCTAATAATAAATGTGCTTACAATAGCTTGTATGCTTTTAAAATTCTATGCTAATAATATATTAAGCTAAATATATAGCATGCTTTAATCCGCTTTTAATGTTATTATTAGACTTCTTCCATGCAGTGACCCTTTTGTCTGCCCTGCATGTGTTTTTTCCAATTATAGTTTCTTTGTGTGTGTCCCAAGCCATCCTCCTTTTGTCTATTTTTATACCTTGCTTGGACAATCGGCTAAGTCTTTGATCTTTTGGACAATCGGCTAAGTAGGTGCATGCTACTTTGTTTCCTTGGGCGCGGTCCTTTGCGCCTGAGGCTTTGCACTCTGTTGGTACTTAGTCAAATTTCTCCGACCAACATTACCCCACACTAGAGATATTGTCTGTCCTCGACAATATGTCCAGAAGGAATGCCTTAATTGAATGAATCAATAAAGAATTGGAAGATCAAAGAATGGAGGGGTATTTACCCAATGAATCAAACAATATCAAACTTCCACAGGCACACACTAAAATTTAATCATGGGGTGGTTGGAGTAGTTCTGGGAACTCTGTACTTGGGATATTTTCCAGCTCTTCCCACCCTGCAAGTTCCTTTACACCTGCATGGCACCAATCCGACAATGTCCGACACCTGATCAGGGGTCATCTCTTCACCATTTTTCTTTAACTCCATGATGATACCAACAAGGCCTGATGTCTTTCCCTCCATGTTGGCTAGATTTTCTGCATAGCATCAAACCTAGGCAGTCATGAGATAAATCTCCCTCATTTAACCGGTGAAGCTCCCGTGTCAAGCCTAAGGAATAAAGCATTCATCAATGTCTGCGTGTCATGTTTCAATCCTTCAGTGGTGGCTTGACCGAGGGATACTTTGGTTACTGTCACATCCTCTACCGTGAGCTCCTCCTCTATCTTTCCTTATGCCGGAATTGATATCTCAGCAAACTTCTCTCCCGAATCTTCAATGATCAACCTAGAAGTTGCTTTGGCAACTTTAGGCCTTCTGTCTCTTCCGCTCAGATTCTGGAGTAGCTGCAAGTCGTGCTCCTCTAAGTTCATCTCCATTCTCGCTTCTGGAACCAACCTGCGAAGCCAACCATTCCGAGAAGTTACTTCTTGGAGAATGAGAAGTCGCTAAAGTCGCTAAGTGTACTATCATCTTCTGCTCTGCATCCTCTCCGTCAGAAAGTGCCACAGTGTTATGGCTGCCATCTTCTAAATCATCTAAGGACAAGGACCTTTCGAATTCCGCCATCTGTAGCTTCAACGTATCCTCTGGAACATGAGCTGAACAAAATGGCTGAGGGGAGAAGATGAATGTCACTGGATTCAGTGGAAGCATGGAAGCGTCCTGCTGCTGCAGTGCAATAGTTGGTGAAGTACTGGGTACTGGAGAAACCGGAGTTAAAGTCATGGTCGTAGAAGTGATCCTATCCTTGGATTAAGATCTTCTATGCACTTTCAACTTCTCGACTTTCCTGCTGCTTTCTACCCCGTGCTTTCGCTTGAGGGAATCTCCTGCGCCAAAGTTGCCCGTGACTTGATTAATCAATGCTTCATTAGGGCAATATCCCTTCGTCAGCAACCAGTTTGAAGTATTCACCAACACAGCTCCCAACCTTTCTTCAATTGTGTTGCAGCCTCCTATGTTATTATGTAGTATGGCTTTATCTCATCCCATTTGATGGTAAGTGTCAAGTACCACATTCCCATCATCTTTAAGATCCGCAAGTATCCGCGTTAGTCCAAAGTTGAACACTTGCTTTGTTGATCAGCCTGCTAAAATCTCTCTTTCTAACCTCGTACTTACTTTTGCACTTCATCCAAAAAATTTCTAATGAAGGCAAATGTGCGTACTCCTGGGAGATTGTCTTCCTGGCTACTCCAAATGGATCGGATAACATTTGCGCCTCCATTCCCCGAGCTCTATGAATGCTAATGCAGCTGTAATATCCCACAGTGATTGGGAAGAAGCCCGTAGACTTGTGCCGTTTTGACTGAGGGTCGTGTAACTCCACAAGTTGCCTGCTCAGCGCCATGGCGATCAATCTATCATTCGAATACCTGGGCATCTTTATTGGTTCTCCAGAAAAGCCCATAACCCTGAGGTATGTGAAATTTGCAAATTGAATGAATAGACTGCCAATCTTGGACACAGCTTCCCACGCTTCCTTGCTTACCATGTTGGCCTTGAAGTCTTTGTCTAGCCTGCAGATAAAATCATAGAAGAATTCATCGTTGATCACATTGAAATATTTCTCGCACGCAGGTACAGTAAGTTGTGGATAGCACTCAAAAATGGAATCCTTAGAAAGAACACCACATTTATCCAGCGTGGAAAAGACGCCTTGTGAAGATGCAACATACACAAAGTAGGAAGTCATTTTGAAGCTGAAAGTACGCTTCACGTTCCAAAGCTGCTCACCAATTTTGTTGCTAATAATTTCCGACCAATTGATTATAGAATCAACCTTGTTGATTTCAATGGTCCTGATGAAAACATATATCCATGTACGGAAAGGGTAAGCATTCGCTTCGCCATTCATCCTGCATAGCAATTTGACGACATCATCTACCTCTTGCACCAAATTGGACCATGGAAGAGTTCTCAGGAACTTTGAAGGAGATCTAGGCTTCTTCATGTATCGGCTATTCATTATGCTCATGCAATCAGCTCTATGCTTTTCCCACCTGCTGTCGACATCCTGAAGACTAATGGAAGTCACCACCTTTCGCACTGGAATCTTCAAACAATAATTGATGAACTCTGCGTCCAAATGAATTATTGTCTTTCCCGAAGCATCACGCACTGATTTGGATGAAGGATGGTAAGATCTAGCGCATTCCATAACAAATTCTGGCAACTTGGCTGTACATAGAAAAACTGCAGCTCGGATAATTCCACTGCTTTTAACCACACATATGAGTGAAGTCTTTCTCGCTCTGGATCTATCAATCAAATCGACAAGAGATTCCGGGCCTAGATCTGTGTCTGCTATGTCTACAAGTTTAGAAGCGATGCATGACTCCATCGTGCTTTCTTTTTCATCTCTATTCGCCATGGCTTTGTTTATCTTTGTCTGAATTATTCTTTTTCTTCTTACTTGGCCGGATTTCTTCAAAATTGGTGCAGATCTGGACAATTCTTAAAATTCGGAGGATATATGCAATGTATTGGACATTGATAAAAGCTCATTTTCCTTTGTAAAGCACCTGTAATGAATTTCTGCAATTTATTCAGACAAAAATGGCCACCAGAGCATGAATAGTGAAATTTAACTTTAAAAATCTACACTTTTCAAGCCCGCCTCCCCAAAAATTGGTGTTTAATTTGCACATAAAGAGAGCATGAATCCTTTCAACAACCCCTGAGCACCTGTAACACCTATGCAAATAATTATGCAGACAAAGATCAACCTCCTTCAAAGCATGCACCAAATTTTGAAGCTTTTAGCCTTGTTGCCACCTTGCCTGAGAAAAATCCTTCTTCAAATGGGGGTGCACTTTTCCTCTTGGCTGCAATTCTTTACCTGTGAATCAAATAATTCACTTATATGGCTACCCATGTTTATATAACCTTCACAATTCTATAATTAATAATTGCCCTAACAATTAAAGGCAATTAATTAATTAAAAATCATGCTCTTCTCTTTTAAAAATAGCATGTTTAAGGATAGTCATCCAATAAATTAAATTAATCCAATTTAATCCTTCACACATCACTTCACTTAAGCTTCACAGTGTGCCTTAACCATAGCCACTGAAAATAGAAATTAATTTAATGTTTTAATGCCTTTAAAATCATTAAATAACTCTCAAATGGGGCGCACTTTTTGAGAGGAAGGGGGCAGCCACTAAATAAATTAAATTTAATGCATTCAATCCATTTCTTTTATTCCAATTTTGACTTGTTGACTTCCTCCAAGCTTGGGCGCACTTTTTGAAATGATAGATTAATTAAAATAATCACTTAAAGGCTGTCATCTTCTCACCAAAGGGGGCGCACTTTTTTGCACATATAATTCTATTTTTAAGAATTTTCCACAATGAGATTCTTTACCCTGCAAGGCAGGCACCAAAATCCCATGATCGACTTAAGTGATTTGACTTTGACAATGGGATTATTTACCCTGTAAGGCAGACACTAAAATCCCATGATTTTACTTAAGTCACTTTCCTTTTATTTTATCATGGGAATTTTCACCCTACAAGGCAGGTAATAAATTCCCGCCTGCCTGCGACCTCTAACTTTCCCACTGCAGCTTAAGTGAATTTTATAACACGGAAAAAAACACCCTCCTAGACAGGTATAAAATTCCCACCTTGCCTACTGCTTGTATTTTTCCTATTGCAGTCCATTCCCGCAGGGACTTTTCCATGCACGACTTCGCTTTTTCCTAGTGATCCAAACCTTCGGTGGCGACTTTCTCTGGGCATAATGTGCGTATATGTTTTCTAGCTACTCCAGACCAAAAATCAGGCTTACCCGGCAAAGGAATTATTCTAGGAAAATTTCACAGAAAACGAAACGGGACAACACAAATCCCGACGACAGAATATAACAAAGGCACACGAAAAATTGCCAAAAGTTACAAATAAAGCCCAAAACTTATTTCAAGTTAAAACCCTTCTGGAACATAAGAGTAATAACATATTCGATCATAACAGAGTTAAAACGGAGCGCAAATAGCCTCATACGGGGCTCAAAATAATTAAATACAAATTTCCCGCAGACAAATCCCGACGACAGAATATAACAATTTTGGGCATCTGGGTATTTGGTGAAAAAGGCTAATATGGCTCTTTGGGAATATCTTGATGCAATACAAGAACTTTCAGGCAATAAAAACACAAAACGACCCATTATTTAAAAGTACGAAATTTTTTCAGATATGTTAGTCGCAGATTTCAGAGTGAAATCTGGGTGACACCACTCCAATGCATCCATATTCCACGCTAACGAGCCAAGTTCCTTGAGTCTTTGTCGTCTCCTATCCAACTTTCAATAATCTCCAAAGACAGTCGAAACGCAATCTGCATGCAACATCCTGGCAGACAGATTAAAAAGAAAGGTTCATATGGCTTGATCCTTTCCCCATTCTTGGTCCCGGCAACGGAAATAAGGAGGATGTATGATTAGGAGGTATAAGGAGTTTTGTATATATATATTTATTGGTGCCAAAATGTAGTCTTTTTATTGTCAACAATAGTTATGCGCACTGACACTTCATCGAGACAAGCCTGGAAGCTCACCCAAAGCGTGCACAACCACCATGTCCCTCCTTTGCTTTGCTGATCAAGATGTTAACATGCATGTTCATATTCATAATCAAAACAACCTCTCATGCACAAAGAAAACATCATAATCATGATACAACACATAATAATGAAGATTAATCATCATAGAGAACAATCAATACTATTTGTATTCTCATAATTCCATACTCAGTTCTATTCAACTTAGCAACCCAAATACAATTATCCACTATAACAATAAATGCATAGAGAAAACATCATAATCATGACAATACAACACATAATAATGAAGATTGATCATCATAGAGAATGATCAATACTATTTGGATTCTCATAATTCCATACTCAGCTCTATTCAACTTAGCAACCCAAATACAATTATCCACTATAACAATAATTCATTACATAACACAAAAGTTGAATACATTACAAACCATTACAACAGTGCATTGGACCATCTGCGCTCTCATACGGATTCCAAAACCTTAGATTGTTGAACTGTAACTCCGACTAGAACTCTCCCATAGCTATATATATATTACTCGGTGGGGACTTGCCCTTCACTTCTTACATGCACTTTCCTAATAATAGGCGTGCTTACAATAGCTTGCGTGTTTTTTACAATATGTGCTAATAACAGATTAAGCTAAATATATGACATGCTTTAATCCATTTTTAATACTATTATTAGACTTCTTCCATGTGTGATCCTTTTGTTTTCCCTACATGTGTTTTTTCCAATTAGAGCTTCTTTGTGTGCATCCCAAGCCATCCCGCTTTTGTCTATTTTTATACCTTACTTGGACAATTGGCTAAGTCATTGATTTTCTGCATGTATAGGCGCAACCTTGTGCACAGACATGTTTCTTTGTTGTGTGTGCACCTTGTGCGCTACTATGTTTCTCTACGCGTGAGTCTTTACGCTTTGTTAGTACTTAGTCCTTTTTCTCCTACCAACACTAGGTCAACAAAGTTTTGGTCGCACATTGTGCATTGTGATGCAAGTACATGTGAGTTACACAACTACAAGCATAGAGGAAAAAGAAATGATAAGCTACAAGGAACGGAAAAAGACAAAATTACACTCTATGGTTAAATCTCAGTTGCTTAAAACACGGCCACGAGGTGGCCTTAGGAACATTTGGTGCAAATTTTAACTTTTAAGGTTATGTGAAGATTGGTAGTTCCCTCTTATTCATTGTTTCATTAGACTCCTCCCATTTCATCACTTCCAGTTTCAATTCTTCAAAATTTTATTGTTGTAGATTTTTATTTTTATTTTTATTTTTTATTTTTTTATTTTTTTGTTAGTTTATTCCTTATTGTAGGTGCCCAACATGAACTTCCAACACAACACCTTATCGGGTTCAGACAAGACACTACAAATTCACGAACACACAAGTATATACTTCATGACTGTATTACACCACAAAAGATTACTCAAATACGGAAGGGAATATGTACGGTCCTCATAACCTAGTACTTGTCACACAATCATGACTGACAAATAGAATACTTGAGCAAGGTGTACTACGACAACAAGACATTTCCTTAATTCCACAGATGAAAAATTCACATAACTCCGAACAAAAGCTACAGGTACATAGGGTACACCTAGGAGTCACAACCATAACCAACTCTCATGAGCACACACACATCATAATACTACCCCCCCAGAATATTACCAGCAACACCCTATACCACCCAAAACATTAGAAAATAACCACCTACTCCCAAGTATTACAAAGCAACTCCATATAATCTCCCAAAGAGAAAGAAACATAGTGCCAAACCAAGTCGGGTCACTCAACCATAGAGCCCCATCAAGAATATCAAGTCACTCAACCATAGAGTGCCATAAAGAATATCAGGTCACTCAACCATAGAGGCCTGTCTCCTTTCTCCTTTTAATGAGGCCGGGTCACCCTATGGCCCTGGCACATAGAGCCCCGTCACCCCCAACCCAAGTGACATAATAACTCATGGTCCAACAACCCGCTAGTTATCTGTAACTCCTTGGGGCGTACCCCCATACGACGAAGCGGGTCCATGGGCCTAACCATTCCATGGTGCATCCCATGACCCTAATCCACACATCATGACAATAGAACTAGCATAACAATCTGATCATAATGCCAAGTGGCAAAGTACAAGCCTTGGGCAAGGCGGTAAAATCATAAAACTTAGAAGAAGATCCAAAACCAAGCAAGACAAATGACCAAATGGCCATAGTGCAAAAATCTGCGTGTTAGTACCAAAACCAAGGAAATGCCCAAAATGTAAAACATGGAAATCAAGAAAACTGTTGGTCCTTGCAAAAGTAAAGTAAAAGGGTTCAATTTACGAATAAAATACCCATATAAGAATAGCACATTACTATGACTACGTGGCCTTATCTGCCCACCAAAGGGGTACTCAACGAGTTGCTAGCACTCGGCACATCGAGCCTCAGCTCGTAACAATATATATCAATAATACAAATGTCATCATCTCAATCTGAATCATCTCGCCACAACTTCAACAAGGCTCAACATAGTCAAAATCACATAGGTAGAGTCCATACGACAACCATATCGGGAGAGAGAAAGAAAGTACATGTCACCATCTACTGACCCTGAGGTGTCTGCGAAACACAATATGCATGACACCCGTTGAACAAGTGTCACACATACCAAACAAACGAAAGTGGGTTTTCAGCCTATGTAAGGCTCCACTTCCTATCTCGTACTTGGCTCGAGTAACTGGTCAACGGTACACATTTTCTCACTCCATACATACATAGTTTACCGATTTCCCTCAGGGTCGGTTAGTGTAAGGCTCACAACATAACACATAACTACATCACTAACACCATGGTGGTACACACATAGCTGCCATAACGTCTCACGTATGGTATGTATACAGGGTAGATCAAAATCATACAATCACTGGGCATAATACATCACTTTACCACATTCTGCACCCAAAGTGCAATCACAATATGATAGGGTTCATACACTCACTGTATGACCCTAAATCACGACATGAATCATTACATATCACACAAATCATACATATGATGGACATAATAACAATCACAACATTACATTCATTTGCTACATACAAGGTGATACACACATTTCTTCAAAACATGGTAAAATATCATGATACAACTTAATTCACCTTACATCAATCCAATCATACACATATCGACACACACACATAACACAATATGCCACAATGCTCCAACACCCCGTCATCCACATTAGAATTCTTTTCACACATTCCAAGCAGTAATCCACATATGAACTCTTCATAGAATCCACACGAAGGAGAGAGAAAACTCCCATCTCCAGCACAACAACAGGATAACGAATGCGCACTAAGTGATATACACCTCATGTGCATTCACACTATCACAATTACGACATAGATCACATCACTCTTAAAACACATTACTCTTCCAAATTTTTTTTATATCACCATCATTAAAAACACCATCACCATCATGCAAAGTCATCACATCTCTAATCCATCTCAGAGGTTCGAGAGCATGAACCTCTGCTCTGATACCAAATGTAACGACCCATAATTTCACACACAAACAACACAGTAAAATACAGGATAACTTTTTTTTTGACACAAACACGACACGACATGCCACCACCGAGGTCACAACTAACTCCGTGGATAACTCAATACAAGGATGGCCACAAAAGTAGCACGGAAATGTTCACACCCTCCAAGGATGGTTCACTTTTCTATTTGACAAAACAACATAAGAAACCACCACATAACACACCTACAGATAGGGCAAGCCACAATGAGAAAATTATTGATGGTTATTTATTTTTATGTAACCTCTTTCGATCCTTAACTTCAGTTTTCTAAGACTCTAGATATAATTCGAACAATACCTCTTACAACGCTAAGTTTCTTACATTTACTCTGAAGATAAAGTTGCTTTCAGTCTTCTCTATTATGACCTGTTATTTGCTTAATTCGTTTATTTAGAAGAACATAGTAAATTTAAATTCCACATCAATCCACAATATCGCTTCTAGGACTCGTTCATGCCCATATGACAACATGGGTTTGCGTTCAACATACTTAAGAGAAGAAAAGCAAAGTGCCTTGGAACAAGGTTAGAGGGAGAAGGTCGAGTTGAAAACATCTATAGGACCTCATTAGTTATTGTCAGTATTTAATTGAAGCTAGAGCTCTTAACCATAATTATCAACGATTTTACTTAGGCTTCGCTAAATGAGTATTACCAAGGAGCAAAAATTTACTTTCCAAATGGCGGTGAGAAAGATTGTGAGATCTCCAATTTGTTTTCTCTGGATTATTAAATCTTATCATCTTCTAACAACTAACAGTTCATTTCACCTTAGGGTCATTTTACAAATTTCACCATAAAAGGAATAAAGTTCACTAGAGGAGCTAGGGTTATCATGTTATATAATTCTTACTCACAATGATAGTCTCGCCTATGATTTCCTTAAAGAATTCCTTGCTCTCAAGTTGGTAACCTCTACGTTAATTTATTTAAATATAACTTTTAGTTCAACTTTTATAAGTATTAAACAACCCATGTTATTTTACTTATGTCGCATTATTAATAAGTCATAGCAAGATTTACTCAACATTTATTTTCAAGGGTAGAGTTTAATAACACTCATTCACCAGAACAAAACAAGGTTACATCCACACTTAAAATACCGATAATCCAATAAGGTCACTCAACAAGCAGTAACCAATATTTTAATATTTTCAATGATGGTCAAACAAACCAAGGTGTCCAAAGTTAAGATGACAAAGTCCACAAATACATTATACTAAGACCATGATCCTCTCCTACATTTTCCATTGTATGTTATCAATAGTTGAAAAATATAAAAAGGATTCATGTAAGAACTTCTCAGCTGAGGTTGATGCACAAGTTTACAAGTCTATCCCTCATCTACTCGCAAAATCCATCTGCACAAATATTTACTAGAGTCAGTTCGCTAGAACTGAGCATGATAAAATATAATCCTCACCTAAAAAATCTATGCCATCTAGCATTTACATAAATGAAAGTTTGCAATACTCCCTAACATATAATTTCTAACATGCATTCTAAAACTTAACTACACATCACATGATAATACATTTCATTCCCATTATTGGTTCACCTCCCTAAGATCTACTTACATATGAACAAAATTCCAAGTGGCTAGGTGTAAAACCGTAACCTTTCAATTAATTATACTTAAATTACAGAAATAATAGTATCGTTCACTTAATACCTTCAGTCTACTTCTTCTATATAATCATCCAATAATATTATCTTTTAGTTAAATATAAGTACCAACGACATTGAGCTTCTATAATAAATACAAGTGTCAATCTTATGATAATCATCAATATTACCCAAGTATCAAACCTTTATAGAAAATCAAGGATATGTAAGTATACTTTTGATATTTATCTCACAATTTTAAGAATATGCTTATGTAAACAAGGGTTCCACAAATTAGTAAGTTCATATATTATTTAGATATCCTTTCGGTTGTTTATTATCATGTCTCTATATGCCTCTATTTGTATAAGAGTCCAACTCATAGCAATGAGTTACGAACAACAATACCGTCATACTTTGTTAATGAGTAGAAGGTACATTTGGCTAGCTAAAATATGTAAGCGTGGTCCAAGCCACTATAAATACCAGTATCAACATTATATCCACTCCTAATGAGATGCAAGTATTAATTTGTATATAATCACTCAAGTAGATACTATTGTTTATAACAACAAAGGATTCCCCGAAATACCAAATAAGTAAACCACTTATAGGGATCCTTAAGTTTCAATGACATGAATTGGACTCTGATTACTCATGATATTCATATGCAGTCTCCTATTACAAAGAAGGGTTACAGTCAAATGAAATCTGCATCATGATTCCATGTACTCCAAGGAGGCCCTACGAAAGACTTGACCATCACTTCGTGGTCTGCCATTAATAGTATGTCCATGGCTCTAAGCAGAGAATGACTAATGTGTTTTTTTTTCTTTTTTCTTTTTTAAAAAAAAACAAGGTAAACCTTATTTACCTTAAAACTTACAAAAGTAACATGCCCACAGAATTTATCGATCCAAAGACAATATAACAGACTTATCAAAGATTACCGTCAAGGCCCATTACAATTATCTGTTAAGTAAAAACCGCATAACATAACACATTAAAGCCTCGAGGTTCAGTCAAAAGAGAGCACGAAAGATGCGATATAGAGCCTCACATGTGTGACTGCACGTCACTAACAATCAACCCATTTTTCCAAGCAAACTCTTAACAGCTCAAAAATCCTAGAGTAATGTTTACCTTACCAAAACAAGTCGAAGCATAATCCACCAACAACTCCCTCTCTTAAACGGCATTCAACACAAATAAACGATGCAAGGTACCGTTATAGATTATAAGACCCAACCGACAGACAACAAAACTATATTTGCGAATAGTTTACATTGAACAGGGTTATAGGGATCCTTAAGTTTCAATGACATGAATTGGACTCTGATTACTCATGATATTCATATGCAGTCTCCTATTACAAAGAAGGGTTACAGTCAAATGAAATCTGCATCATGATTCCATGTACTCCAAGGAGGCCCTACGAAAGACTTGACCATCACTTCGTGGTCTGCCATTAATAGTATGTCCATGGCTCTAAGCAGAGAATGACTAATGTGTTTTTTTTTCTTTTTTCTTTTTTAAAAAAACAAGGTAAACCTTATTTACCTTAAAACTTACAAAAGTAACATGCCCACAGAATTTATCGATCCAAAGACAATATAACAGACTTATCAAAGATTACCGTCAAGGCCTATTACAATTATCTGTTAAGTAAAAACCGCATAACATAACACATTAAAGCCTCGAGGTTCAGTCAAAAGAGAGCACGAAAGATGCGATATAGAGCCTCACATGTGTGACTGCACGTCACTAACAATCAACCCATTTTTCCAAGCAAGCTCTTAACAGCTCAAAAATCCTAGAGTAATGTTTACCTTACCAAAACAAGTCGAAGCATAATCCACCAACAACTCCCTCTCTTAAACGGCATTCAACACAAATAAACGATGCAAGGTACCGTTATAGATTATAAGACCCAACCGACAGACAACAAAACTATATTTGCGAATAGTTTACATTGAACAGGGTTTCAAGGTCGAACAACAAGGTCTTACAACATCACCTACAGCTCCATAAAGACATCAGATAACAACTGGTTCGAAATCCTCCTCCAAGGAAGGGAATGACGACTATTAAGACACGCAGAGTACCCATAATATCAAGGAGTTCACCTTAACTAGTCATATGATAACAGAGGTAGTTTTCACGAATGAAGAATACAGGTTTCCATAGCTCGAATCAATAGATTTGATGGAGGCGTCTACAAGTTTCCCATGATGTCCATATCTTTCTGGTTTTATTTTTTTTGTATTATATAAAAAGAAAATACCAGGCAAATATATATCTGAATACCCTCATAAGCTAGAGGTTTTCACCCCAAGAAAAAGAATAGAACAAGAATTACACAGATTTGATTTACACAAATACTACAGGGAATAAACCATTAAGGGAGGGTTAAGAGCTTATCATGCCTACAGTGTAGATAAACCCCAGGAAGAGCCACGAGTTTCCAACAAGCGACCTGCCCCACGCCCCCTTTTTCTCCATTTTCAAAACACCCATCCTTCACTCTCCTCCACGCTGGTACAGGTCAGGAGCAGCAGCAATGGAGGGGGTTCTAACCTGCACAACGCACTGTTGGAAGATTTTGTGCCTTACTACAGTCTACGCAAAGGAAAAACAAAAGAACTCCTCCCACTCTCCCCCACGCGGCCAGGGCAGACAAAAAAGACGCGCCCAGGATCTGCGCACCAGCAAAACGACCATACAGCAGAGAAAAGGTTGCAATAAACTCATAAATGTGAGCTTTCCACCTGAGCGCACGACCCCCAATCCACTGAGCATGCAGATCCCCAATCCACTGAGCACGCAGATCCCCAATCCACTGAGCACGCAGATCCCCAATCCACTGAAAACGTGGCTAGCAAGCCATAACGAATCACGAAGACAAAACACAGGCCAAAACCCAATAAGATTTCACTCACGCTTTCCCAGATCCCAGGGAAGGTCCAACACGTTTTTCCCCCTACAGGAAGGCGCAGAAATGGCAGGCAGTTACTTCCTCATGCGGCCATTTTCAAAACTAAAGTGAAAACCTTTTAAAACATACGCCAGGTTGGACAATAATAATCAACACGATTTACAAATTAAAAAAACATCTATTTTGGAGAGAGATCCATGTGATACGCAATCCTAAAATTCTTCCCATTTGAGCACGCCTTTGAAGATTCCACGAACCTAAACCATATTTAATTAGTTCACCTTAAATGCCGAGCAGGATAAAGTTTCATCCTCATTTATCTGCATTATTTTATATTATGGCTTTGTTTCAAAAAGTCTGGTACTAGGATCTGACCTGAAATAAATAAAAGCATACAAATAGTATTATATAACGCCTTAAGCGTAAATAAACATGTATAGTTTTATGCCAGATTGAAAGAAGCCTTAACCTAATTCGATATTAACATCTCTAATGACACTTAACGCGATAGAAACAAGGAATAAATAATGGATCCACAATATCCCTTTTAAAAGACATCCCTTTTATAATCATGTTGTACACGGTATCTCTGAGAAACTGAAACGTGAAGCGAAGAGCCAGGAGGAGCGCTGGGTTATGGCGGGAGCAACATGTTAGACTGGTGGTCAGATTCACCACTAACTTGATAATTATCTAACTTGGCATACATGGACCAATTTTATCACAGGGGGAAAAGAAGAAAAAGCGGTTGAAGGCATTTACCCAAACATTTACAACGCATATCAGGGCGCCTAGACGGCCAAGGATAAAAACTTTGAACCTTACACAAGAACACTACGTCATTGACAATGGCGCCACCCAAGAACCAGCTTCTCTTGCGTGAATCGAGGCTCGATCCGTGAGGCGACCAAACTAAAACAATAAAATCGCTTATCAAAAATTAACAACAGGGTTGGTAACAAATCGACGATCAGAAAGCGAGGTTAACGTCGATCGATAAATAAAAATATTATTATTATTATTATTATTATTATTACCACTTATTAATACTTATTAATAGAAATAACAAGAGCCAACTTGCGAGCTTGATAAATCGAGCGCACAGTTTTCCTTTAATAGGAGGAAAACGAAATGGATGAAGCGGGAACACCCACAGTAAACATCCACACGACGCGAGAAGACAAGACAGATTGGGAGAATTCCAGTCATTTTCTGTGACAAGGGCGAAGCCAACGAGAGGTCAACATGAGCACCACAACATTAAAATCTTAGCGACATGGTCGTTGGAGAACGGGGCATTACAGGTTCGGTTTGGTTTAGAAAATTTACAAATGTAAAATTTATATAACTAATAAATACTATACATATATGATGATATTTAAAAAGAAAATCCAATTACACATAATAATAAATAAATATATTATTTACAGAGTTTTTCTTTTACGTGCTTAGGTATTAGTGTTTTGCTTTTGTTTTGTTTTGAAGTTCTTTTAGTTTAAATGCTTTAATTTTTTAATTACAAAAAGAAAAATAAAAGTTCGATCGTACATGTTTGGTAAGTTCGGTTAGACCAAAAAATACGGTTCGAACTGAATTTTCACTAAGCTCGTAAGAACATGGTAACTATGATTAAGATTAATCAACATAGTGTGTTGCATTGACCACTCGATACAACCGATGTGCGTTGGTGGCTGTCAGTTGTTAGCACATTAATTAATTGATCACGCACTGCCGCACACAAATGTTAACAATGCCAATCAAAAGGATGTTGAGTCACTATTGGCTCAAGTAAAGGTAGTACATATGGCTTAAGTTATTCCACATTAAATAATGGATGTAGACCCAAGCATGGTGATGGATCAAGAATGACGGAATTCTCACCAATTGTGTGCACTATGGTGTAAGGACTATAGTACAGAGGATTGATCTTATGGTGGACCCTTGATGCGCCTTTAAAGATGGAACAATACTATTATCACCAATCTTTAATTCGTGTGTTGTGCAATGTGCATTATGGTGCTCTTCATACTTCAGTTATTGCTGCAAGAGTATTTGTTGAGCCTATTGATTGACAAACTAGATGCATTACAAAAACAATGTGCCTTGTCCACTTCCCATCCCTGTACGTGTGACTTTGTGCCAAATGGTGCGCAATAGAATATGTCAAGAACTATCACTAGTTGGAACCCAAGACATGTCTAAAATGGACTAATGCCTTCTAAAACAATGAAGACTTCTATTATATGCACGTTGGATGAATAGTAGAATGTCATCCCAAGTATGTGAGTGCATGATGTTGTACATTCACAACAAATGAAAAAGTGTTGGGTCAACAACTTTGATTTGTCAATTTGCCTACAAATAAAATGTCATCGACGGATCCAATAGTGTATCCCTCACTTCCCACAATACTTCGTGAAAATGACTTTAAAAAAGGGTTCGCTATCGGACACAGTGGAAGTTCAGAGTTCAAATTATACACACATGTGGTTGAAGAATGAGCACACGGTTTCTTGCATGTTAATGTCCTTTTTGCAAGCAACCATCCACAATGAACACAGTCATTTTGGTGCTTCGTCATAGACATTTCATTCATAATATCTATGCTCGTAGATTCCATGGCCTAAATAGAGCCAATAAAGATATGAAAAGTTCCAATTTCTTGTTTGTGGGTTTCACAATGCGACGTCAAATACAAGATTTGATGTAGCACTCAATGTCTTTGAACATGCAACGCCAATGGAAGTGTTATTGTAACACTTACAGTGTCTTTGCACACCAAATTATCCTGCTATCTTGGCGAAATGCACCTCCCAAATGAGTCTTTGGCAAGGTGTTGCCATCAAGAACATAGAGATGTCCAAGCTTGTAGAAAAGCTTGTTGAACATATAAAATTTGCAAACCTATTTACCATGCGCAAGGTTGGTGTAGACTTCTGTAAAATCCTTATCCGTTGAGTGACAAGTTACTAAGTCAACAAAGTTGTGGTCACATGTGTCAAGCATTATAATGAACACTTGCTCTAGAGGGAGGTTAAGGCAACCCGTTGTGTTAATGTCTTTCTTTTTATGATATGTCACCAAATGGAATAGTTGGAAGGATTTCATCGACTTCATGGGGCATGCATTCTCCAACTTAAGATTAGAATAAATGAGTATCTCCTTATCTAAGATGTAGTGGTGTCATTGTTTGCTTGCTTAAACGATGATGCAAAACTCTTTGTTAAAGGTGGAGTAACATTGAACCATGTCATTGAATGTCTATGAGTAATACACGACTAAATGTCCATGTTGCATAAGTGTTGTTGATCCGTAAACTACCTTTTAAAATAATAAACAAATATGATCTAAGTGATATTAAATGAAAAATCTAACTAGGTTATTAAACAAGCATGTTTATGAAAGAAACACCCACACAATATTAAAAATAGGAAATTGCAAGACAAGGAGACACAACAGTTTATCCTAGAGAAACCCGGTGTGGGAAAAAATCCAATTGGGTAAGCAATTGCTTCCATTCAAAATGTAAATCTCCAAATAATACAAGTTTACTGTCATATAATGTCCTTCAAGAAAGATTCTAAATCCTTGTATTTGTATAACTTGTGTCTAACTCTCAACAAAAACTCAACTCTTCTCCATGAACAAAACAAGAACATTCTCAATTTCCTCTTCTTTGCTCACACTTGAATTCACCTAAAACACATGTATAGAATGATCAAATGCATGCATATTTATAGTTGCTTTGCCTAGGTATAGATGGAAAGACGAACAAAACTGTTTGGAAACCCAAACATCTGCAACTGTTGAATTTCCTGAATTCTAGCATTGTCGGGGATAGGACTGCCAATAAAAACAGAGTGACGATTACACAACTGGTGGTTGCGTAACCGCTAGGGAGGTTGCGTAACCATCACCTAGAAAACTCTCGAACAGAACAACGATGGCTAGCAAATGTCATTCGAAGGTGTCCAGATCACTCTCAACCTAACTAGACCATCCCCTGAATAAAGTATATGCTAAGGATCTTGACAACAAGTATCAAATATGGAGAATATATAGAATTGGGTATTTTTAAATCCATTTTTGGATCATACCTCCCCAATTTGAGGCTTTCAAGTCCCTACAAGTTTCGAGGACTGATGAGGTGAGGAAATTTCTTTCCCATATCCTCTCTAGAATACCACTTCTATTCATCGAGGTGTATTTGTTGAATTGTCTCAATGAATTTCTCATCTTTGTGGTCTTCCAGTCCCACTTTTCTGTTGTTTCTGCATGGTAATCTCAAAACATCAATTGCACTCTTAGACAAATAACCAAAACATGTCTCAAAAAGAGCTTTACTAGTAGCAGTATGAACTTCCCTGTCATAAGGTTGTAGCAGTACGAAATCCTCATCTTATGTCCTAGGATCTCCCAAAAACTGGACCAAAGTACGACTTACCACCTCTATCTGCTCATCTAGTTGTGGATGACATGTGGTAGACCTCTTAGTATCCATCTTTCCCCAGAATGTAGACCAAAACTCTCTAATGAACCGTGAGTCTATGTCTATCATAATAGAATTAGGCAAACCAAAATGAACCAACACATTAACAACAAGCAACTATGATGTATCACTAGTCTTCATGCAATGAATGTGAATGCAAATTTTACCAAATCATTGTACCACCATAAAAATATACACCTTTTTTTTGAAGTAGGAAAATTGTCCATAAAATCCATGGAGAAACTTACCCATGGCCGCAAAGAAACTGATAACAACATACATAACCCCAACTCTCCTTCACTACATGAAACAACTCCTAACAAAGTTAGCAACTTCTATTTGCATGTTTGCCCAAAAATCATACGTGTGTAAGTGTTCAACAGTCTTTGTCACACCAGAGTGACCAACCACCCATTAAAAGTGTGTTTTTTCAAACAAATACTACAATTGTTGTTTCTCTTCGTGGACTGCCTATGGAATCCTGATTCTGAAAGCGGACCATAACAATTGTATCACATGCTCAATTGGCCTGTCCGAGGGCATCCCCATATGCTCTTCCCTGAAATGTTGAACAAACTCCTCCATCTACTTCGGCTCTTCACTAGTAACCATGCTATGAGTGGTCTCAGAGATAACTTCCTCACCTTTTCTATCCCTTAGAAGAAGTAAAGAAAATCTCCTACTAACATTAAGTCTTCAGGCTTCAGTGGCACTTACGAAAGAAATCTTCGAATCTCTTACAAAGGCTGAGATGATGTAGCTCTAATCATCCTTCCACCAAATGGTATTGGTTGGCTCTTCTCATGAAGATGACATCTTTGATATAAAAGTACATGTTGGCTAGATTTTCTGCATAACACAAAACCTAGGCAGTCATGAGATAAATCTCCCTCATTTACCGGTGAGACTCTTGTGTTAGATTTGTCAATTAAAGTATGCTAATATCTATATGGGGTTTTACTTTAACTGTTCAGCTCATGCACCATAGTTGTACAGTTTTGCAGCAAGTAAGCAGTTGTTTAAAGAAAAAGAAATTTTTATAGAAGGGAAAGGGAATTATATAAACACAGAGAAGAAATGGGAAAGATGTGCATCTCAATCAATAGATAACAGAGTTGATTCCATGCACATAGAATAAACACATAATTATAAGTAAAGGTAGCTCTAGATCTAGATCTGAAATAACATAGTTTACTAAAAAAATCTAAGATATAAAAGCTAGAAACAAAATACACCGTGACACAAAGTTCTCCGGAAATATGTTCCTGTATATTCCTTTGCTTCAAGTGGCTCTCAAGGGTTTCAGCACAAAGTCTGGAACACAAGGTTGTTGCTTACAAATTCTCATCATTAACCCGAAGGTTCTTCCTCTACTTGTAGAATGTAGAGGGGCAATTACAAGTCGGAAGCTTTTAGTTGAACTGGCACATGTGGAAGTCAGAAAGGAAACAACTGGCAATCTCCCTCCTGGAATTCCTCTTTACATGACATGCATAATTTGCAACTAAAAATAGAACCTTCTATTTTACACGTCTGCCACCTATCTCCAAGTAGTTGACTTCTTCAAGTAATGAATTTTAAACCAATCACTTAAGTTGTATAATTTAATTGATCGCTCGATTATTTTTTCGGAGGAAATAAGATAAAGAAGAAGAAAGAGGAAAGTTGCAGTCTTGTCCTTTTTCATATTCTGCATGTAGCTGATTCAAACTAGATCTGGAAGCCGCTAGATCTGGAAGTGACTGAAAGCAGCTGGATCTAGGAGCGGCTGGATCTGGAAGTGACTGGAAGCAGCTTGCGGGTATTTCCTTTAACATGTCTTCCCTTTTATCCTTGAAGCTTTTGCAGTTCTTCTTTAGTACATGCATCAGTGCAATGTTTTCCGTAAATAACTCTTTATTTTTAATTGCATATGAAAAATTAAAAATTTTGGAAAGCACTCCGGGTGAACGTACAACTTCAATGAAGGTTTCAACTGGAAGATTGGGAGCACATGCACAAGATCTTAGAAGAAATTTTCCACGCACTGACTTCTTCACAGGTTGCATTTGAAATAAGAGGATGAAGCCTTTGCAATTATGGATCTGAATCTAGATTAGGATCTAGCACACTCCATAACGAATTTTAGCAGTTGGGATGTGAATGAAAATGTTGTAGCTCGAATGATTCCACTACTTTTCACTGCACGCATGAGGGAAGTCTTTCCAACACTGAATTTGTCAATCAATTCGAAAAGAGGTTCCGGACCTAGATCTCTGTCTCCAATGTCTGCAAATTTGGAAGTGATGCATGACTCCGTTGTGCTTTCTTTTTCATCCCTCTTTGACATGGCTTTGTCTATCTTTGTCTAAACAATTATTTTTCTTCTTATTCAGCCGAAATCTTTCAAAATTGGTGCAGATCTGGATAATTCTTCAGATTTGGAGGATATATTCAATGTATTGGACATTGATTTAAGCTCCTTTTTTTTGTAAAGCCCTTGTAACGAATTCCTGCAATTAATTCAGACAAAGATGGCAACCAGACCATGAGTAATGGATTTTAATCATAAAAATCTGCATAATTCAAGCCTACTGCCCCAAAATTTGATGTTTTATTTGCATGCAAAGCAAGCATGAATTTTACAAACTTCACCTTAGCACTTGTATCACTTATGCAAACAATTATCTAGACACAAATCAACCTCCTTCAACCTATGCGCCAATTCTGGAAGCTTTTAGCATTAATTTCACCTTCTTTTGAGTAAAAATCCTCTTCAAATGGGGTGCATTTTTCCTCTACGCTGCACTTCTCTCCTTGTGAATTAATAAATGCATTCTTATGCCAACCCCTGTTTATATATTCCTCATGATTCTATAATTAATTAATGTCTTTCTTATTACTGGCAATTAATTAATTAATTAATAAGTTTCACTCTTCAAATGGGGCGCTTATTTTGTGCATGCTCATGGCTACCATTAAATAAATTAAATTTATTTAATTTTACTTCTGCTTCCAGTTAACTCAAGCCTCACAGTATGCTTTGACCTTAGCCACTGAAAATAAGAATTAATTTAATCATTTAATACTTTAAAAAGTATTATTTATCTCCCAAAAGGGGCGCACTTTTTGACATAAAGGGGCTACATTAAATAAATAATATTTATTTAATTTTAGAATTTTATTTTTAAATTCTCTTACCTTCTTCTTCTTTGTTGACTTTTCTCCATGCTTGGACACCAAAATTGGGTGAATAAATATTAACAAATATTTATTTAATGCATTATTATTCACCCAAGGTGGCAATTTTCGGCACGGTTGAATTCTATTTTTAAAAGTCAATTTGCAATGGGATTATTTACCCTGCAAGGCAGCGCTGGAAATCCCATGATCCACTTAAATTGTTTGACTTTCATAATGGGATTGTTTACCCTGCAAGCCAGGGAATAAAATCTCATGATTCACTTAAGTGATTTTTTCTTTTATTCCACAATGGGAATTTTTACCCTGCAAGACAGGTAAGAAATTCCCACCTGCATGTTGCCTCTAATTTTCCCATTGTGACTTAAGTGCCGTTGCTTCCATGGGAAAAAGTACCCTGCTAGGCAGGTACAAAATTCCTGACTGTCTGTTGCTTCCAAAAATCCCATGATTCACTTCAAACCCTCTTTTTCCAAAAATGTGGCCAGCCTAAAAGAGGCTTATTGGTGCACGACTTCGTCTTTTCCCAGAGAACCAGACCTCCGATGGCGAATTCCTTCTAGCACAACATGTATATGTGATCTCCATATACTCCAGGCCAAGAATCAGGGTAAACCGGCAAAGGAATTAATCCAAAGAAATTTCACAAAAAATGAAACGAAAAAAACATAAAAACACAACGTTGCCAGAAGTTACAAATAAAGCCCAGGACTCATTCCTGGTTAAAACCTTATTGGTATACTGGAATAATGATATGTACGATCACAACAAGGTGAAACCGGAGCACAAATTGCCTCAAACGGGGCTTAAAACAATTAAATACAAATTTCCCGCAAACAAATCCCGACAACATAATATAACAAGTTTAGGCATCTGGGTATTTGGCGAAAATGGCTAATATGGCTCCTTGGGAATATCTTGACACAATACAGGAATTTTCTAGCAATAAAAATACAAAATGACCCATTATTTTAGAAGTACGAATTTTTTTTACATAGGGTAGTCCTAGATTTTAGGGTGAAATCTGGGGACACCAGTATAGATTTCCAAACACTACAACACACGCATCAAGAGGAACATCCAAAATAACTTCAATAATTTTATTTATCAACACCAAAAGTAATCTTGCATTCCTTGGTAACGCTAATGTCTCCTTTCTTTACCTGAACCAATGAGTACGAACTTGGATGGATGATTGTAAGTTTCCAACATCAACATGTCAACTAACTCTTTACTGACCAAATTAGCTTACGAACAAGTATCAAACAGATCATACACCTTGGTCTTCTTCAACTAAACTTTTATATGAAAGATATTAGGAAGTTCATTCTCTTGAGCATTACTACTATTACCCAAAAATACCTCTCTATGGACGAAGTTACAACACAGTCTCATCCACCTCTTCGCTGCAAAATACTTCCTCTCCCTAAAGGGCAATCATGGCCTTCTTATTTTTGAAGGGATGTAATTTAAGGTGGAGCTTCCAATATTTTTTCCTCGGAATGAGTGTCAACATCACAATGACCACAATGAACTTTTGTATCCTTCTTAGAAATGGAAGTAGCAGTCTTCTTACCTTTTCCTTTTTGCTTCTCCTCTTGCTTGGTGTCACCTTGTTTGTCTGAAGCAGGTTGAGAGGTAGATGAATTATTTTTCTTGTCCATCTCTAATAGTGAGCTTGAGAATAAGCCTCGTCTACATCTGTCGGGTTGGCCAAGAGAACTGGTCTCCTCAAGTGATTATAGAGTCCACCTATGTACTTCATCAGAAGGTCTTCTCCAGTCTCATCCGCTTTCTTCTGGAACTCACTAGTGTACTCTTGCATGCTTTGGCCTTGTTTCTGCCTGAGATATTGCCAATACATGGACCTCTCTTCCTCATAACAAATAGGATAAAACCGATTTTTTATTAGCCTCTTAAATTTTTCCCACTTAGTAATAGGAGGAAGCTTCTTAACAATCAAAAAATGTACATAAATTTCTAACCAAGTTAAAACATGATTGGTCAATTTTAACCTTACAAAGGAAATTTGTTGACTCGTTGATTTGATGCAAGCTGAAATATACCTCAAGTTGAACTAGCCAATGGTTTAGCTTCTCAGCATTCACGTCTCCATCATAAGGTTGAATCTTTATCTTTGCTTCTGCTTTGAATGGAGGAGGTGTCGGGATGGCACGAGGTTACTCTTCTTCATACTCACGAATATATTCTTCATGGGCTCTCGGTGCCTCGTTCGGAACACCAAACTTCTCCGTGAGAAATCCCATGGTGGACTCGAATTTCCCTATGCAAGGGAATACTGCCCACATCCTTGGACAAACTTGCCACATTTGCCTCCAACTTGTAGAAATGCTCTTCTCCAGTCTCATCTACATCTTTACAAGCCATGTATCAGATTCCTCACTTCCACTTCCTGGTGGAAATCTCTGCTTCAAAAGGAGTGAGGTTACCTTCACCGCTTTTTTTTCCTTTCAGGTAAGGGGCATTTAACTGCAACTGTCAACACAAGTTAACCACACAAAAATAATTGATCTAATATGCTCTGATACCAATCTGATTCGTAAGTTACCTATGTTCCAACAAGTTTCGGGCATGGACATGGGATAGGGGAACGTGTTTCTGGGATGGATATTTTTGGAGGCCATTTTCTAGGGGACGACTTTTAAAAAATAAGAGAAAATATAGGAAATTTCAAATATTCATATGATAACATTGATAAAGCATTTATCAAACACATCATAGAACCGTAATACATAAACTTGGAGTTAAACTTGAGATTTCACATAACATCGAGCCACAAACATACTTATTTGGAAAGCATATTACTCTATGCTCTGTTCGTGAACCATATTTCCAAGTTTCCGAAATGTCCTTGTATGGGGATGAGCCTAAAAAGGCAAGGGACACATTCCTGTGGAACATAGCAATGAACAAATCCTGTCTAAGTGATATTGAATGAAGAATCTAACTAAGTTCATAAAACCAACATGTTTATGAAGGAATCATCCACACAATACTAAAAATAGGAAACTGCAAGACAAGGAGACACAAGAGTTTATTCTAGAGAAACCCGGTGTGGGAAAATCTCCAGTTGGGTAAGCAATTGCTTCCCTTCACTATGCAAATCTCTGAATAATACAAATTTACTGTCATATAATGACCTTCAAGAAAGACTCTCCTACATGTATAACTTGTTTGCAACTCTCAACAAGAACTCAACTCTTCTCTATGAATAAAACAAGAACATTCTTAACTTCCTCTTCTTTGCTAACACTTGATTTCACCCAAAACACTTGTCTAGAATGATCAAATGCATGCATATTTATAGTTACTTTGCACATGGATGAATGTAAAAACAAACTGAACCGTTTCGAAGCCCCAACATTTGCAATTGTTGAGTTTCCCAAATTCTGTCGTCATCGGGGACATGACTGCTAGCAAAGACAGACTGGCAATTGCACAACCGCCACCTAAAAAACTCCTGAACAGAACAACGATGGTCTGTAGATGTCATTTAAAGGTGTCCAGATCACCCTCAATCTGCCTGACTAGACCATCTCCTGAATAAAGAATATGTTAAGACTCTGCATGGCAATTATCAAATATGGAGAATACATAGAAATGGGTATTTTCATATCCCTTTTTGGATCAATTGTGTCAAGTACATAATCATGCATTAGTCTAGTTCTCAAAGGGTTGGTCAATGTTAGGCATTGCAAATAAAGATAATTTGCAAAAGCATTGTTTGAGCTCCTCGAAGGCGAAAGCGTGTTGTTGCTTTGGTCCACATGATCTCAGTGAGAGACCATGATATGTGCGAGAACCCAAGGACGAACCTACAATAGAAGTTAGCAAGTCCCAAAAAAATCTCCTTAACTCTATGTGATTGCACATAGTGTGCCAATCCTGGATATTCTTGATCTTCTTTGAATCCACATGGATGCTTGTGTAATCGATGATGTAACACATTGAAATTGCAAGGTGTCAAATGTACACTTGGCTAAATTGGCTTGCAACTTGTATTTGTGCATGTGAGTAGTGCTCCATATGCTCCTCTGGAGGCGTATTGTAGATGAGAATATCATCGAAATATATGACAAAATAGAGGGATGAAATATATCGTTAATTAGGCACATGAAAGTTGGTCATACATTGGTTAAGCTAAAAGGTATAACAAACCACTCATACAATCCTTCCTTTGTCATGAATGGACTCTTTCAAACATCTTTAAGATGGATTGGTACCTAATAGTTCCTTGATTTTAGGTCAATCTTCGTGAATAATGTGCACCTAAAAGTTGGTCCAAGACTTCGCCAATGTGTCACAATTCATATCGATTCTTCTTCATTATCTTGTTGAGCGCGTGATAGTCAATGCACAAGCACCATATTTCTATTTGACACGAGGACTATCCTACTTTCACAAGGAGAAGAGCTAAACATAATCTTGATTTGATAAAGAAGCTCCTACACTTGGTGTTGATTTCATCATACTCCCAAATGGACCTGTGATACAATGCACTGTTTGGAAGAGGCAATGCCACAACCATATCAATTTGGTGTCTTATTGTGCAATGCTTTGAGAAGTCTTTATGTAACGACCCAAAAATTCACACACGAACAACACAGTAAAAGACAGGATATATTTTTTTGACTTGCTTCGACACACAACACGACACAACATGTCGTCACAAAGTTACAACCAACTCTGGGAACCACTTGTTACGGGGATGACCACAAGGTCTGCACGGAAACGTTCACACCCAAAAGGATAATACACTTTTCTTTTTTTACAGAACAACATAGAAGTCCAACCACATGACACTCTCACAACTAGGGCAAGCCACAGTAAGAAATGATTGAAGGTTATTGATTTTGATAAAACACCCTTTATCTCATGACTTATGTTTTCAGAAAGATTCAATATATGATTCGCTCAAATTCAACTTACCGAGTTAATTTCTTATCCACTGTAGAGTAGTTCACTTAAAGTCTTCTCCTACTTGCTAAATCTTTTATCTTCCAGAACTAACCATTATTTTCCCTTAATCTTTTTTAAGGGTTCACCCAAAAGGGGTAGTGTTCACTAGTTTAGCTAGGGATATCAAAGTTATAAAATTTTACTTTACAAGAATAGTTTCTCCTTTGATTATTTCAGGAATCTATTTTTCTCAAGTAAGTCATCTCTACATTAATTCATCTGAATATATATATTTTAGTTAACTTCTATAAGGGTTAACCACTCCATTTAATTTTACTTATATCACATCATTACAAGGTGTCAGAGAGTTTTGACTTAACACTTTATTCTCAAAATCAAGGTTTTACAATACTTATGCCAATGTAATGATTGAATATCATTTCTCACCAAGGTAAGTTACTAGTCTAACAACAAAAGGGAAAGAACACTTCACCACATAGTTTTCCGAACATACCAAGACAAGAGATCATCTAAACTCCTTGCAAGCAAAGCTACAAAATTTACAACGCATTGAACTTTCTACAAAGAACTTCATAATTTGAACTGATGAAACTTTTACACTCTTTTCCTTTAATCTACTCGCATAATCCATCTGCACAAATATTTACTAGAGTCAGTTCGCTAGAACTGAGCATGATAAGATATAAATCTCACCTAATAATTTATGCCATCTAGCATTTAAATAAATGAAAGTTTGTAATACTCCTTATCAAATAAATTTCTAACATACATTTAAAACTTAACTGCACATCTCATGATAATACATTTCATACTCATTAATGTTCACTTCCTTAAGATCTGCTTACATAAGAACACAATTCCAAGTGACTAGATATACAACCTTAACCATGCAATTAATCATACTTAAATTACAGTAATAATAAATACGCTCACCTAATACCCTCGACCTACTTCACATATATAAGAATCCAACAATATTATCTTTCAATTTAATAACAGCACCAACGACATTAAGTTTATATAATAAGTACAAGTATCAATCTTATATTATTCATCGATATTACCCAAGTATCAAACCTTCATAGATAATCAGTGATATGTAAGTATAATTTGGATATTTATCTCACAATTTTAAGAATATACTTATGTTAACAAAGATTCCACCAATCCACAAGTTCATATATTATTTAGGTATCCTTTTGGTTGCTTATTCCATGTCTTTATATATTTCTTCTGGTAAAAGAGTCCAACTCATAAGAATGAGTTATGATCGACAATTCTGTTATCTGTTGGTAATATGCCAAAGATACATTTGACTAGCTAAGATATGCAAGCGTGGTCCAAGCCACTATGAATACAAGTATCAACATTATCTCAACTCCTAATAAGATGCGAGGATCAATTTTTATCTAACATAATAATCATCGTAAATGCCAGAAAATATTCCACTCGTTAACCAAGTATTGAAATAACATATTTATCCTTACTGGTTACCTGATAACATAATATACCCTGTTATATAATTCAACCTCCACTTGCATACCCCAATTTATGGGTATTAATTATTGTTCTATAAAATGAGTTAAATAATTTCAGGTGGACTTATATCCTTACTGTCATACATGGTATGCACAGTCCCAATATGGTAGTTGTCACCTTTACTTAAGGCTATGCATGACTCCATTTTAGGGTAGTTATCTTAACTTCCCTATTCATCTGTTTTCCTACCAAAAGTCTTTCGACAAGCTTCAAGGTCAAAGTATAAGATAAATTTATAATCTCATATTTCAAGCATTGCCTGAATTCATATGCATGAGGACATCACATATCAATCAAACTTGAAGAATGTCGACATTCATGAGAGTTCGATGTATCCAATAATACTTTAACCGATTCAAAGATCCAAGCAGTGCCTCAAAAATTAAGCCATAGAATTATCCACACAGGATATTGACTTGCGTGCTTAACATATTTGTAAAGGTCATAGAAAACCCATTAACGCATGTTTCAGGAGGGTTCCAATCTAATAATAAGCTCATAGTAATAATAATAGCAGAGGGCCTGGTGAGGGGTTTTCAATAATCCCCAAGGTAAACGGTAATCAAAAGAGTCAGATGGTATCTAGAAAGACCAGTAAAACCAGTACGACTCCCCAAATAGAAGCCCCCAATTCTAAAGAGGTTTATATCGTTATCAAACCACAATAAAAGACAAACATAGTCTTCCAAGAAAATTCCCGTTTTCAAGCCATGTTCTACAAATAAAAAAAATACAAGGAATATTCTAAATCTCATACACACACCACAATATTTTCTACAGAAACCACTGTTCACAGGAATAATCATGGCAAAATGATAAACCAACTTTATAAGATCGATAAGCGAGAATCACTGGAGAGATTTCTTCTTGTCAAATAGTAATTAAGATAAACGGTAAAGGGGGAGAGAGATCAACCCATGCAATTATGATTAAAGTCATTTGGAACCCATCTCTTTCTAGGCATCTCTTTCAAGAAAGAGTCAATATATGTAAATGCATGTTATATAATATCCAGAATCCAAACGCTATTTATTTAGTAAAACAAAAACACATCAACAATCCAAAAGAAACTCACATCTACAGAATTCAAACAAAATTGCAGAGATCGATTTATCCAAATGCTAAAGGAAATAAATCATTAAGAGAGAGGGTTAGTCTTATCATGCCTGTTTGGGGCTTCCTCAATGCAGCCACGTCGAACCAAGGCTCCAGCAGCTACAACACATTCCAAAAACATTCATTTTCCTCAGCACGTAGATCTCTCATGCAAGCTTCATGGCAGCGCCTGGTACAGTCAAGGAGAGGGCGGCCACCATGTCTAGATCTTACAAGTGCTTAGAATATATATATATTTTTTTAAGAAACTGGAAATAAAATCTGGTCCCTTATTTATCACTGTAGACCTGGCACAGCGCACCTTGTTATAGTGCCAGACTATGTCTGCAGATTGCTTCACATGGCATTACTAATAATCTCTACAAGAACATTTTCCTTTTTTAAAGTGATGGAACCGCTTTGTATCTATCACAACAATTTGCTTTGCAACAATCTTGGACAAAACTTGGTGCAGTGTGGCAGTCAACACATACATTAAGGTTCTTGACAACTCTGAGAGTTGTCCCACGGGGAAGGCTTAACAATCCAAATGCAATTGCCATCTTCTCACTATGGTGGCAGAGGAATACTTCTATTTTCCCGTTCACTCAGTACATGTTCTGAATCTCAAAAATACCATGCTACCTTCATCTCCCAAGACGTTTTCTCCTGAACATTGCTAGACCAAAAGCTGTGGATAATACTCGAACATGCAGTGGAATCCTCCTGCAAAGCATGACTATAAAGTAATGATCTTTTGCCTTTGCCCTAATCTCACTGCAGGCAGGATCCTCCAAACTCTAGTTGGGTTTTTTTTTATTTATTATTATAATATGAATAAAGCTTCTCGTAACCACGAAGCCACCGGAATCGAACACACGATGGAGACAGACCCCCATCTACGGGGCAGAGTAGGAGAAATGAAACAGCAAGGCAATTTGTGCTTCGTGAATATTCTGATATGAAACAGATCCGCCTCTATGAGATACTCTTCCATGAGTTACATCGTAAAGCAAGTAAGGTCTCAATAGAGAATCTTTGCAATAAAATTCGTCAGGTCTCCTGGTAACACTCTCACTGTCACATAGTCGATTTTGATAAAAATATCTTGAAGGAGAAACCCGAATCTGAGGATGCATTCGATACTGAACAGATAACAACATAGTTGGACAACCTGCTTGTTGGAAGCGCTCAAACAGGCTTCTACCATACTGCAACATGCCTGCCGCCTGGCCTAAATTTTGGCATGCGAGTGGATAAATTCGGTTAACTATTTTGCCTGAGGATTTAAAGGTACCTCTGTCCAGTATTTTTTTTTTACCTCCGTCCATAAATTCACTAAGCTTTGGGATCATGTGCAGACAATGTTCTCTCTGAAAGAAAATTGCCAGACTATATGAACTATGCACAGACTCGAGTTGTGATTTTGGAGTCAAAATAAACTACTCACAAATAAAACAATGGTATTGCTTGGAAATGCATGGAGATGGATGTTTTCGAGCTAGGAAGCAATTGCGACTGTTGCAGGTTGCTGCTATGGATCCTCGACAAGAACACACCTCACAGCACCCAAGGAAAGTGGAGGTAACACGCCTGCTTCACTAGCTTGTAGTTTCATCAAAAACCACCATATTGAACCCATACTGCGCCCAAGGAGGAACCAGGGAGAAAAAAAAAACGCCTGGACAGAACAGGTTTCGATGGCCTCTCAACCACTCCACACGCAGTCCAACAAAAGGAAAATCTCACGCGGTCTGAGGAGGATAAAGAGAGCATGCAGCAAAGGACGCAAGAGATTTGCAAATCACATAAATAAATGAAGTGCGGCCACCAGCAAGAAAAATTCCAACACGTCTAAAAAAAGAGTTAATGAAGTGGCAGGCGGCCATCAAAGTTACCCCGAAATTTTCCAATAAAAAGATTAATCACCTCCACAATGGATACTACATTTCATTTTATTTTATTTTTGGAGCCCACGCTTTGGGGACAGGCCCCTTGCCAGGAGAAACAAGGCTGGTATATAAAACATTAATTTTAGAAATTAACAAGGGTCCATCAACATTAAAAAAAATAGTCCCCACCTTCAAAGGCGCCACCACAATCATGCTCTTCCTCGTTTGCGCAACGAGGCTCGATCAGCGGGAGCGACAAACAATTTAAAAGGATAGTTTAAAGATATCAAAGGATGATGTCGATAACAATAGACATAAAGAAAATAATAACAAAATACAATCGTTGATCGATAATACTATCATAATGTCATTATTATTATTATCATTATTATCATTTTACAGCTTGCAAAAATAATTATCAATTATAGTCATAATGGTCAGCAGTCGAGGTCGACAAAATAAAAAAGGAATATTATTATTATTATGGGCATTCTCTTTTTAACTGAACACGCCTTATCAAAACCCAAACGTTAATCCGACTGCCTACAAGGCTTCGAAGACACAAATTTCATTAAAAGGAAAAGCAACTATCGTTGTGGAGGCCAGCACAGGAAGCATTACACAGTCCACACACAGAGGTGCCGATAACGACTCGAGAAAGCAAGAAGGAGAGGGAAGGTGCTAAAACATCACTAAGACATGGTCCAAGACATCGGAAATACACACAGTCGTTCGACGCTCAACAGAAAGGGGTCACAGTGACAAGAATCGGGGTAACCATCGAACGAGGCATCACACTTTAGGTTTTTCAAAGACATCTATATATTGCTATAATAACTTTTTGAGCTATTGTTGATATGACGATGACTACGTTGCAGTGCACATAACCAATACACGCTTGCTCGATTATGTAGGTGCTTTTAGTCAGACCAAAAGCAACACAAACTTATGCATGCAACATGAGCTTGTGTCATTTTTTGGCAGACTAAAGTGGGTTTGGTCATTCGAGACGACTCTAAGGGGTTGAAGAAGCAGTCTTTGGTGTGCAGGGTCCATCGGGACAATTTTGCATGATGTGTAGCACCTCAATCATACGAATTTGGACTTCCAAGAAAAATGTCACACACCTCTTGTGACACAACATCACATGTGATTGTGTCCTCTAACTTGACATTGTACTGGAAAGTGCATTGTCATTCGACGTGTAGGTTTTTTTGGAAAACATGCGCAAGGTAGAAATGAAGAATAAGCGAAATGCACACTATGGAAATAACGTGTTAGTCATTATATTATAAATGATGTAGTTACAAAGCGGTTGATATAGTTACAACATTACAACCATATTTTAGTTAAATAACTAATGACTTCCTTATTAATAAGCCTTACATTATAATACCCCCTCTTAAGGCTTACACTATATAAAGCAAAAAGTGTACATTCTAACAAAAGTAGCACAAAACAAAACTGTATAATCTTCAGAGGTTGTCACTTTGAAAGCAATGCTTTGACTAGGTAAGGCTCCATCAAGTTGTTTCGTGACATTCGTAAAGGTGTAGCTCCTGAGTTGAATTCTCTAGTTCTCGGATTCCACCTCCTTGAATCCAAAATCACAAATCTCGAGAATTATTGGACAACCATCCATATTGAGCCATCCACAAGCTCCATCAAGTTGTCTAATGACCCTCGTGAGGGTATAATTCCCAAGATTCACAGTCTCCCAAACTATCTGAGCAACCATCCATAACGAGCTTCATCTACCTTTTATCCTTCACTGCTTTCAAAGTTTAGAGCATCTTTATATTACGTATTCATCACTATCCTCACTACCTTCAGCATCTGGTGGGTCTTCAATCATGGCTATATTGCATGCATTTGATATGTGCCTTTGCCCTTGAGCACATCATTCGCTTGAACACGACACTCCCATGTTGTGTGATCTCTTTTCTTATAATAATGACATTCAATCTCCCAGTTATCTTTTTCTCACCTTCTACTAAAGTTTTTGGTTTTGGAATAAAATGCACTTTCTTGTTGAGAATGACCTTCTGCATCTTCTACAGGTGTTCGCTTTTCTTCAGCTAGAAGAAGCAATCATATCATCTAGAGATTGAGATTGGATTTGATTGAGGGTAAAAACTACATTGTTGTATTTTGAAGACAAAAATGTTTAACATGATAACTTTGGCATCCTCATTCTCTATCGCAACTTTCAATTCTGCTAGTTGTCTATCGGGGACCTCAGATTATTGATGTGGCTCAACATAGAGACTCCATCCATTTTGAACCTATATAACCTAAGTTTTAAGGGAAATTTGGCATTAACTGCTTTCACTCAAAATAAGTTTTTTAGAGCATCCCAAATTTTCTTGGAAGATTTGTGTAAGTCTACATGATGGAGCTCAAAGTTGGGGAGAGCAAGCCTAATAATAACTTTCACTCTATCATCTTTGTTATGCCATTCTAACAATTTAGATGGATTAGTGAGTACTTTCTCTTTCCAGTTTATTATGTCCCAAAAAAAAATTATTCATTAGTTATATTTGTAATTTTCACTTTCCATATATGAAAATTTAGATCGGAATATTTTTCTACGGGAATTTCCATTTAATACAATAAAATAAATACGTCTGTGTATTTACCAAAATGAGTAAACAAAGAATAAAATCACAGTTCCAAGTGTGCCCTTCCTTGTAACTATGATGTGCATTGTACTGTGCCCTTCCTTGTAACTGTGATGTGCATTGTACTGTGCCCTAGATATTTGGAAGAATACAACTGAAAACGTGCCCTAGTTCGTGATTTTTGGATTCTTATTCAAAAATTATTATTTTTCCTTCGATTTTGTATTCACCCAAGTTAATGACCTTGCGCCATCATATTTTATGTTGTTATGCCCTTGCTTCGACTGTATTTTTTCCCTTTTCTAGCATTTGAGCTGCAATATTAATGGCAAAAAATGGAGTCTCTAGATTGATTCACAAACTATGTTTTCATCTTTATTTTGTTCTAAAATTTGCGGACTTTATTTTGATTCTATTTTAGTGACCATATACTAACAGCATGGTTGTATTTTTGTGACTGCAACTGTATAATAGTGCCCTCGATTCACTTCGACCCTTGTTTCTAACAACCATGCCCTCGATTTCACTTTGATTTTTCCCTCAATTCAAACATTTGTGCCTTTCGTGGTTAGAAAATGCCCTTCAAAATCAAAACGAAAATCTTTTAAAAATATTTTCATTTCCTTTAATTCTGACTTTGTGCCCTAATGGTACTGATCTTCTTCCCTTCTCTCTTTCCTCACTTGTCTCGATCTGATAAAAATGTTGGAAAACATGCACAAGGAAGAAATGAAGAGAAAGCATAATGCACAATATGGAAATAATGTGTTCGTCATTATATTATGAATAATGTAGTTACAAAGCATAATGCACACTATGGAAATATTGTGTCCATCATTATATTATGAATAATGTACTTACAAAGAAGTTTATATAGTTACAACTAGTTACAACCATCTTTTAATTAAATAACTAATGACTTTCATATTAATAATCCTTACATTAATATGTTTTTCCCCTGTCAGAGCCATCTAAGAGAATATGGTTAAGGATGTGCTTCAATGGTATGGCGTACATGGATTGCATCTCGTGCAACGATGTCGTTCTTGCTCCCATTGTTGATGATGACATGGAGAAGCTAACATTTGACCGAACACTTAGTGGAAAAGAAGCATTCATGTTCCTTCGAAGTGTTGATGTCAAAGTGTCAGTGCTTATACGATTGGGATTTGGATCATTGTTCTCTTCTTGCGGAACTTGATGTAGACAACACACAATCAAGGACTGTTGTACATGGCATTCAAAGCCGTCATTTGAGTAGCGAGTAGTGGATCCGCTTGTCACCTTGGTTCTTTCCTTTGTCTTACGTTGAAGGCGCATAAACCTTCTATTGTTCGGCAACCTTCATAAATTGCTCTCCCTTGCATGATATATTTTGTTTTTGGGAGTGGTAAAGTGGTGTGTTGACTACGTGTTGGGAAAAGTTCTCCACCTTTGCCTTAGCTTCAATCTTGGCAACATTCAAGTATTGGTGTCACCCAGATTTCACCCTAAAATCTGCGACTACCCTATCCGAAAAAAATTTCGTACTTTTAAAATAATGGGTCGTTTTGTGTTTTTATTGCCGGAAAGTTCTTGCATTGCGTCAAGATAATCCCAAAGAGCCATATTAGCCTTTTTCGCCAAATACCCAGACACCCAAAATTGTTATATTCTGTCGTCGGGATTTGTCTGTGGGAAATTTGTATTTAATTATTTTGAGCCCTGTATGAGGCTATTTGCGCCCCGTTTTGACTCTGTTATGATCGAATATGTCTGTACCAGAAGGGTTTTAACTTGGGAATTTTTCGTGTTTTTGTGTTGTCCCATTTCGTTTTCTGTGAAATTTTTCTAGAACAATTCATTTGCCAGGTAAGCCGGATTTTTGTCTGGAGCAGCTGGAAAACATATACGCACATTATACCCGGAGGAAGTCGCCATCAAAGGTTTGGATCACTGGGAAAAAGTGAAGTCATGCACGGAAAAGCCCCTACAGGGATGGGCACTTTTTTTGGAAAACAAAGGATTTAAGCTGCAATGGGAAAAATAGAAGCCGCAGGCAGGGTGGGAATTTTATACTTGCCTAACAGGGTACTTTTTCCCGTGTTATAAAATTCACTTAGGCTGCAGTGGGAAAGTTAGAGGCCACAGGCAGGCAGGAATTTATTACCTGCCTTGCAGGGTGAAAATTCCCATGATAAAATAAAAGGAAAGTGACTTAAGTGAAATCATGAGATTTTAGTGTCTGCCTTGCAGGGTAAATAATCCCATTGTCAAAGTCAAATCACTTATGTGGATCATGGGATTTTGGTGCCTACCTTATAGGGGTAAAGAATCCCATTGTGGAAAATTCTTAAAAATAGAATTATATGTGCAAAAAAGTGCGCCCCCTTTGGTGAGATGATGGCAGCCTTTAAGTGATTATTTTAATTAATCTATCCTTTCAAAAAGTGCGCCCAAGCTTGGAGGAAGTCAACAAGTCAAATTTGAAATAAAAGAAATAGATTAAATGCATTAAATTTAATTTATTTAGTGGCTGCCCCCTTCCTCTCAAAAAGTGCGCCCCATTTGGGAGTTATTTAATGATTTTAAAGGCATTAAAACATTAAATTAATTTCTATTTTCAGTGGCTATGGTCAAGGCACACTGTGAAGCTTAAGTGAAGTGATGTGTGAAAGATTAAATTGGATTAATTTAATTTATTAGATGACTCTCCTTAAACATGTTATTTTTAAAAGAGAAGAACATAATTTTTAATTAATTAATTGCCTTTAATTGTTAGGGTAATTATTAATTATAGAATTGTGAAGGTTATATAAGCATGGGCAGCCATATGGGTGAATTATTTGATTCACAGATAAAGAATTGCAGCCAAGAGAAAAAGTGCACCCCCATTTGAAGAAGGATTTTGCTCAGGAACGTGGCAACAAGGCTAAAAGCTTCCAGATTTGGCGTATGCTTTGAAGGAGGTTGATCTTTGTCTGCGTAATTGTTTGCATAGATGTTACAGGTGCTCAAGTGTTGTTGAAAGGATTCATGCTCTCTTTATGTGCAAATTAAACACCAATTTTTGGGGCAGTGGGCTTGAAAAGTGCAAATTTTTACAGTTAAAATTCATTATTCATGCTCTGGTGGCCATTTTTGTCTGAATAAAATGCAGGTATTCATTACAGGTGCTTTACAAAGGAAAAGAAGTTTTTATCAATGTCTAATACATTGCATATATCCTCCGAATCTGAAGAATTGTCCAGATATGCACCAATTTTGAAGAAACCTGGCCAAGTAAGAAGAAAAAAATCATTCAGACAAAGATAGACAAAGCCATGGTGAAAAGAGATGAAAAAGAAACCACGATGGAGTCATGCATTGCTTCAAAACTTGCAGACATAGGAGACACAGATCTAGGCCCGGAACCTCTTTCCCATTTGATTGATAGATCCAGAGCAGGAAAGACTTCACTCATGCGTGCGGTTAAAAATAGTGGAATTATCCGAGCTGCAGCTTTTCCATGTACAACCCAGTTGCCAGAATTTGTTATGGAGTGCGCTAGATCTTACCATCCTTCATCCAGATCAATGCGTGATGCTTCGGAAAAGACAATAATTCGCTTGGACGTAGAGTTCATCAATTATTGTTTGAAGATTCCAGTGCGAAAGGTGGTGACTTCCATTAGTTTTCAAGATGCCGACAGCAGGTGGGAAAAGCATAGAGCTGATTGCGTGAGCATAATGAATAGCCGATACATGAAGAACCCTGGATCTCCTTCAAAGTTCCCGAGAACTCTTCCACGGTCCAATTTGGTGCAGGAGGTAGATGATGTCGTCAAATTGCTATGCAGGATGAATGGCGAGGTGAATGCTTACACTTTCCGTACATGGATGTATGCTTTCATCAAGACCATTAAAATCAAAAGGGTTGATTCTATAATCAATTGGTCAGAAATTATTAGCAACAGCATTGGTGAGCAGCTCCGGAACGTGAAGCGTACCTTCAGCTTCAAAATGACTTCCTACTTGGTGTATGATGCAGCTTTACAAGGTGTCTTTTCCAAGCTGGATAGATGTGGTGTCCTTTCTAAGGACCCCATTTTCGAGTGCTACCCGCAGCTTACTACACCTGACTGCGAGAAAGACTTCAAAGTGATCAATGATGACTTCTTCTACGATTTCATCTGCAGGCTAGACAAACACTTGAAGGCCAATAGGGTAAGCAAGGAAGTGTGGGACGCTGTGTCCAAGATTGGCAGTCTATTCATTCAATTTGCAGATTTCACATACAATCCTCAAGGTTACAGGTTTTTCTGGAGAACCAATAAAGATGCCCAGGTATCCAAATGATAGATTGATCGCCATGGAGCTGAGCAAGCAACTCGTGGAGTTACACGACCTTCAGTCAAAGCGGCACAAGTCTACAGGCTTCTTCCCAATCACTGTGGGGCATTACAGCTGCATTAGCATCCATAGAGCTCGAGGGATGGAGGCGCAAATGTTATCTGAGTATGAGCAAGAGTTCTTCCTTGCACGGCTGAACTTTGATCCATTTGGAGTAGCCAGGAAGACAATCTCCCAGGAGTACGCACATGTGCCTTCATTAGAAGATTTCTGGATGAAGTGCAAAAATGAGTATGAGGTTAGAAAGAGACATTTCAACAGGCTATCAGCAAAGCAAGTGTTCGACTTTGGACTAGCGCGGATACCTGCGGATCTTAAAGATGATGGGAATGTGGTACTTGACACTTACCATCAAATGGGAGGAGATAAAGTCATACTGCAAAATAACATAGGAGGCTCCAACACAATTGAAGAAAGGTCGGGAGCTGTGTTGGTGAATACTTCAAACTGGTTGCTGACGAAGGGATATTGCCTTGATGAAGCATTGATGAATCAAGTCACAGGCAACTTCGGCGCTGGAGATTCTCTCAAGTGAAAGCACGGAGGAGAAAGCAGCAGAAAAGTCAAGAAGTTGAAAGTGCATAGAATATCTTAATCCAAGGAGAGGATCACTTCTATGACCATGACTTTAACTCCGGTTTCTCCAGTACCCAGTACTTCACCAACTACTGCATCGCAGTAGTAGGACGCTTCCATGCCTCCACTAAATCCAGCGACATTCTTCTTCTCCCCTCAGCCACTTTGTTCAGCTCCTGTTCCAGAGGATATGTTGAAGCTGCAAATGGCAAAATCCGAAAGGGCTTTGTCCTTGGATGATTCAGTAGATGGCAGCCATAACACTGTGGCACTTTCTGACGAAGAGGATGCAGAGCGGAAGATGGTAGTACACTTAGCGACTTCAGGGACTTCTCATTCTTCGAGAAGTAACTTCTCAGAATGGTTGGCTTCGCAGTTGGTTCCAGAAGCGAGAATGGAAATGAACTTAGAGGAGCACGACTTGCGGCTACTCCAAAATCTGAGCGAAAGAGACAAAAGGCCTAAAGTTGCCAAAGCAACTTCTAGGTTGATCATTGAAGATTCGGGAGAAAAGCTTGTTGAGATATCAATTCCGGCATAAGGAAAGATAGAGGAGGAGCTCACGGCAGAGGATGTAGCAATAACCAAAGTATCCCTCTGTCAAGCCACCACTGAAGGATTGAAACAGGACACGCAGACATTGATTGATGCTTTATTCCTTAGGCTTGACAGTGAAAAGGCGGAGAAAGAAGAGCTACAGAAGCAAGTATCTCAATTATGTGAGATCATAACCAAGGTTGTTAAACCTTCCATTCAACCCATTTCAGAGCAGATGAGTGATAATCTTATGCAGGAAATGGAGGATGCAAGCAATCAAGTAAAGGCTATTGACGAATGGAAGGATTTGATTATTCGTCAAGCTTGTATACAACTTGGAGAAGTGCCAGCCCGCCTACATGTTATGGATGATGCAGCAAATCAACTAAAGCAACTGATGGCAAACATAGAAGGCATGAATACAGTTGCAGAGAGTAATCTGAGTATTTTGGCTGAGATTTACAAGCTGTCGGGAGATGTATTGATTGCGGAACATATTGTACCAGACGGATCAGTTGAGAAGGGGAAGCAGCTAGAGTTTGCGGTATCTTTCCGTTTGGAAATCTGCAGAGTTTTGCTGAAGAGGATGCAGGGACTTGGGAGTAGGACATCAGATTTACTAGACAGTGTCATCTCTTTCACTGAGGAGAGAGTGGACAGGAATGTCACTTCATACGTGCGGATCGTCTCAACTAAACTGCCTAATTCCCTGGAAGGATCTCTTCTGATGATACAAAAGAGAATTGATAAATCTACCAAGCCTTTCATGATGAATTCTATCAGTAGACTGGTGGTGCTGCAGGCAGACATTGCGAGGTTTGGGTCGAGTATGGAAGATGTGGAAGCGTGCATCAAAGTGTTGAATGAATGGTTGCTGCAGCTCAGGACAGAGAAAGCAGCAGTGGCTAAAATAGATGGAAAGATGCTGAATTACATGTTCGACAAGTATATACAATATCAGAACAAGAAAAAGACAAACATTACAGTTGGCATGACTTCTATTCTTTCTTCTTCTATTTTCTATGTTTCCGGATGAAATTGTAAAACTTTTAAGTTATTGGTTTTGCAACCATTACTTAAAGTCATGTGGAACCATTCTATTAGTTGAGTGATACATGTGTCACTCAAGGAGAAGATAGTTGAGGATGATTGCCAAATGTCATCTTTACTTGTTGTTTATGTAATTCAGTTTGAGTTTTTCATTTGTACTTTCCCTCTTACATTCTATAAGTAGGAGAAGAACCTCCGGGTTAATGATCGATCAGAATTTGTAAGCAGTAATCTTGTGTTCTAGACTTTGTGCTGGACCCCTGAGAGACACTTAGAGCAAAGGAATACAAAGGAGCAGGTTTCCGTAGAACTTTGTGTCACGGTTGTACTTTGTTTCTGGTTTTTAATCTTAGATCTCTTAATAAACTTTGTGTTATTTTAGATCTGAATCTAGAGCTGTCTTTGTTTTATAATTCTGTGTGTTCATATCTATTAAGTTTCTTCTATGTGCATGCAATTAGCCCTGCTATCTACTAATTGGGATGCACATCTTCCCCATTTCTTCTTTGTATTCCCTTTACTTCCTTCTTCTATAAAATACTTCCTTTTTGAACAGCTGCTTACTTGCTGCAGAACTTCTTAGTTATGGTTCATGAACTACGTGGTTGAAGTAAAACCCCTGATAGATAATAACACATTTTTATTGACAAATCTGACACGGGAGCCTCACCGGTTAAATGAGGGGGATTTATCTCATGACTGCCTAGGTTTGATGCTATGCAGAAAATCTAGCCAACAAGTATGTTTGCCCCAATGTATTGTGGCTAAGATTCATCAATGGAAGATAAAGCTGATGAAGTCGAGGCAAAATATGAAGGAATTGAAATTGAAAAGTCGCATAGGAAATATCATAAAAATAAGTGACAGAAAATATGAAGAAATCAATATCAAATGTCCAATGGAAATGATCGTCATCAAGGATGAAAATCAACAAAGGAAACCATATACAGTAAGAAACAAACAAGAGCTATGTAAAATAAGGAACTATGTGCAATCAATAGATAACACTTGGTTAATAAATGTGCATGATTAGTTATATAGCTAACCTATAACATAATCGCACCCCAGAGATTCATTGTTGTAATCATTATATTAATAATGTATATGTATCAGCGTTACACGTCATGGTTGTCATCATAATCATTATTATACTAATGAGTATATGTATCATTGTTAGCCACAAGATCTAAATGAAAAGACTGTTAAAACTCTAGAAAACATAACTCTTTGTTATCATCGTCAATGTCATCTGTATAATCATAGTGTTTTATTATACCACTATGCAAAATGATATGATCCCATATCCTGGCATGGGTTTTAAACACAATCATTTCTAAGTAATTTGTTGCTCATTTGCTCGAGGTTTAATAGCTAATGTTTGCATTGGTAATGCTTTAGGCATGATAGTAGTTTTAACATGATGGGTATAATAGGAGAGTGTCAGTGTCTAGTAGGTACTTCATTTTCATGCACAATTTTCATGAATCTAGGTACAACCGAACAACACATCGTATAACATATTGTCAACACTACATGAAACTAAACTAAAACAGTCTTTGAACCTATGTTTCCAAGATAGAGATATGGATTCGGTTCAGGTACGGGTTCAGTACGTTGATACATTGATTTTAAAAAACCCTTGGTAACGATACATATATATATAAGCACAAATAGCACAAGACATTTTACTGTGTGTACATAATGGCAAAGCTACATTCATACAAATGAAAAACTAATAATCAAGTCAAACAGATTGTATTGAAGCTTCTAGTGTGGAACATATTCCTTGTGAATTAACAAAGTCTTATAAAAAACAACAACCAACACGATCTATTGACAATTTTTCCCTATCAATTCAATGCACTCACCAATATGCAAAAAAAGTCTATTTAGTTGTGAAATTGTTCTATCTGTTAGATTGTAAATCAACATGTATCTTGAAATTGCAGTTTAAACAAGTACATGCAAAATAATATGGAGTCTAATTTGAATAAACACATACATAGTGCAAAGAGTAACCTTGTAGTAAAGCTTATGAACAAATTTCAATCTAGAATTCACTATAGATCAATGGTAAGTTTCCAAGATGATGGCATTCAATAGAACAAAATATAAGATAAAAACCAAATATTTGTCTAACTCTACTTTTGTCTAGGATTCGATTTTTTGGGCATTGACCAAGTCAACCTTTTTCTTATGTTTCCCATTGTCCCACCCTACGAGTACGTCCCAAGTATCTCACAAACATACCCGGGATGTATCCATACCGTACCGGAGACGAAATTATACATGGTACGTATCTGAAGGGTACTAATGGGGGGGATGGCAAACCCCTGCTACACAACTTTGAACCCATTGTGACGGCCCAACAGGTTGCATGTACCATAATAATTGTGGTAGTGAATGTTGGTCTTACCTATAGTGTCCAAGGTTATTGATAAATTTCTTTGCACTCACTATTATACTAGAGCCATTATCTATCATGGTTTGTTGTGCCTTTTGTGTATACATTCCATAAGAGGTTGTATGTGTGGTGGTCTATCACATAATTCATCATTGGAAATTTCACTATCATAGAACACAATGAGAGAAGGTTCAATCTTCATTGTTGCAACCGTGATCACACAAACGAATTTCTCAAGTTGGTGATCATTGGAGTTTGACGGTTGGTCCTTGTCATTTATCAGACAACTATTGTCTTGTTGATCTTGAGATGGGGTACCATGTTTTGGAAGATGATTTGTAAAAACTTTCCAGTGCTCGTTAGGTTGAGCTATTTTTTAATACACTATTAATACCTTTCACTTGAACTTGACTACAATTAGGTCCTAAATCTTAAGTTTCAAGGAAGTGAATCTGCTAAAGACTTTCAAGTGTTCGTAAGGCTCAGCCACAGAGTTGTTTTAAAACATTATTAATACATTTTACTTGAACTTGACTATTTTAAAGTAGGTCCTAAATCTTATGTTTCAAGGTAATGGTCTGCTAAAGACGAGCATAATTAGAGGCAAACCCCTCATTCAGTGGATTTTCTGTCAAAAGAACAACCGATACATTTAATAGGTATCTTGGCATTTGAGTGGCCACAAACATCCTTTGAAAATAGGGTTTCAATTAACTAGTATTTCAAACCTTTCTGCGACACAGACATCCTTTTGCAGCCCTTACCAAGATAGGGTTTTAATTAATTTTAGCTCAGGGAAAAAGCCTATTTGAATTTTTATTTTATTATCGTTGATTTCTATAAACGTTTTATGTGAACCTTAATGCAAATGAAAATTGTACAAGCTCTTTGTAATCTATTATTTTTTAGTAAATGATTATGTACATTTATCGAGCCAATACAAAAGCAATTACACAAATCAGTTTTCGCAGATTTTTGATCAATACAAGTTTGTTTTGATTTCACAAGGTAGCAACTTTTGTATGGAGCATTTTATATAGTGGACCCAAAATTGAAGTTTGGAGAAAAATATGGTCAATTACATTTATAAAAATAGTAATATTTTCATTTTTTTTAAAAACCCTACACTATAGAAATTGAAAATTCTTAGTTACTCAAAAAAGAAATTAAACATTTCCATCAAAGAGATCACAGTTTTGCGTTTTTATACAGTGAATTGAAAATACGGAAAATTTATATGAACCCACCATATTTGGTCATTATGGATGTGTTACACAAACACTTAAAGCCCTGAAACCCACATGGTAAGTAAGGGAAGCGTACTGCCTACACAGATTTGGAGGCATGATATAACACAACAGCGAAAATGGCATAGATCATTGAAAACAAGGGCACGAAGAATAAACCAATGATACTTGAAAAGAAATAGAAGGGAAACCATTTATTACAAACATAATATCCTAGCCAACTTGTTAGAAATGGAAATCTATTTTCAAACAAAATTTTAGGAATTGTCTTACAAAAGTTATCTATGAGAATAAAAGTATCCAAATTGTTTATGGAAACATCTATTTAAAATAACATGCTATTAATCATATTTACCACATTCTGATATCCGGAACCCCAATGTTGGATTTTGTAATGCCCCACCTAGGACACCGAAAAACGCACTAAACAGGCTAAAATAATAGGGTAAATTTTTTTTTTGAAGTGTAAAGTTAAGTACTGATGCATATCTTAAAACTCTTTCCCGATTACTAATTTTATACCTTTTTAATTTACCCAATTAAATTACTTACTAGCCTAAACCCATTTACTGTTTGTTTAATTACCTTTTAACTTAAGATGGCCATAAATGGTAGATTTAAAACAATGAGGGAAATAATCACTACTATACATTTTGTTTTGTTTTCTTACACATATCCTTATGTCTATGCATTTGTTTATTGGTTATTTATTGTTATTATTATTTTATTTTATTTTTGTTTGCACACCCTCACTATCTTGTTATTTGTTTTGGAGCATATATATATATAATATAGTTATATATTACATATATATAATATAGTTACATATATATAGTTATATAGTTACAAACATATATATATATATATATATATATATACAAACTAGGTTAGATTAATACCTATTACTTTTAGTATATTGCAAATGGAATGAGGGTCGAGCGGCGGCGGAGTAGAAGGAAGGGCAGAGTGGACAGTGTGGGCAGTGGACAGGGGAGGCGCGCGCGGCAAGAGCAGGCCAGGGCAGGGTCGAAGGGAGGTGGCGCGGCGAAAGGGCAGAGCGCGGGGGTGGCCGTGGGGCAGCGGCGGCTGCTGGCAGGTGGTAGCAAGGGGGGGGGGGGGGGGGGGGGGGAAGGGGGGGGGGGGGGGGCTCCGTGGGGGGCAACGCCCCCGCGGCTATCACAGGGGTGCGGGGGGGGGGGGGGGTTCGGCCCCCCCCGCCTATTACTATTTTTTTTTTTTTTTTAAAAAAAAAACAGTCGCTGTGGGGGAGGGGCCGAACCTCCCCCATTAATATTAAATTTTTTTGTTTTTTTTGTTTTTTTTTTTTTTTTTTAAGTTATATACATTTATTAACTATCTAATACTATGCGTTTTTTGTTGTTTCTTATTTATATATATTTTTCAAAATTATATATATATATATAGACACACACACAATGATTGAGTAGATGTATTATTACATTTCCAGGGTATACCAGCTAATAGTTATTTATACATGCACCAAGTTTTTTTTTTTTTTGTTACTTGATAAGTTCCCATATGGATAAAATAATTAAGCTTGAAATTGAAAACCAAATCTGATAAACAAATCTGAGATGGAATCATGCTTATTTCGAAAACTAAATAAAATGGGCTTATTCACAATGCCAAATAGCTCGGTTTCCTTTGCACGAATTAAAAAGAAGGATTTATAAAGCTATGGTAATCCAAACTAGATATGTGCATTCTACAAGTGGATTTGTTTCTTCCATAGTTAAACAAGAACAACTTTCTTTTCAAATGACAACAAAGACTAACTCATATTCTTAACATGAAAAATTTGCAACAAGGAATGCATTCATATCCACAAGAAGGCATTATTTCACATATACACATTTTCTTTCTTTCAAAAGGAGACTACATACAATCACAAACTATATTTCATCCATTGCCCTTTACATAACTTTCAATACATCTCTATGCAAACTATGCAATAGCACAAAGGGAACAACTTAGCATCTAATTCTCAAAATTGAAGTAAGGCCTTTAATTTTCAAATAAAGGAAAACAATTTCATTACAATACTTTCTTTTTTTTTTGTTCAAGTTCGCATATACCACATTTACATATCCACCCAAAAGGGGTTTAATACAATATCTTTACAAGACAATGAAAGCTCACCCAAACCATCCTTTTCAAGATACCAAGAAAGAGAGGTCCATAAAATGATGAAGGAAACAAGAAGAAATTCCAAGTAGACAAGGGTCTTCATGCATCTTCCAAAGGCTTTCCAACTCCAAAATCTTTTCAAGGCCAACACCATGAGAAAGGGCTTGTTTAACCACCCAACCTTTAAGCATCATCACATGCCTATCCCAAGGTTGGGATGCATGCTAGCCTCCCCCAAGCCCATGGGAAAGAGGATAGCTAACCAACACTTGCACAAGGTGAAGGGTAGAACAAAAATGAAACAAACACACAAACCTAAGACTCACAACCACAAGACTCCACATACAAGAAGGAGAACCCATGTTCATCCTCCAAAAGTGGGGAAGAGAGAAGAAAATTCTCCTAAAATTAATCATCAATATTACTTGTACAATGAACACAACTTCTTAACCTCCTTATTGCTCCTTAATCACAACAAGACCCTCCTTATTCCTCCCCTTTCTCCAAGTCCTCCTTGGAAGGATTTTCAAACCCCAAAAGGGGTTTCCTTACCAAGGATGGGGAAGGAGATTCAAGCCAAATGAATCCACTTTCCCACCTCAACCATTGAGGGGAAAAAAAAAATAATAAGACCCTACAAGGCTTGGCCATCAAGCCTTGAGGGTTGAGAGGGAAGATTCCCTCTCTCTTCCCCCACACTCCAAACTCCATCATGCCATATGATGGAGGGAGTAAAAACACACAAACAATACTAAAACTTCATTCAAAAATAAAAAATTTCAACAATCAATCTAACAACTAAAATAAAGCAACACAACTACAAGATCTAAGAGCCTACCTCAAGGAAAGCTCTCCAAAAAGCTTCCTAACTTCAAGATTTCCACCCTTAGCTCCAAGCAAATCCTTAGCTCCAAATCACCCAAGCATCCAAGCAAGAAAAAACCCAAGGAAAAAGTCTATTTTTTTCTCCATGAATAAGAATATGAAGAGGAGGGACCAAGCATCCTCACAAATGAGGGGGTGACATGTGTCACCCCTCTCCCTCCTCATGGTCAAAGATGCTAAGACAAAAGAGAGAAAGGGTAAAATTATCTTTTTACCCTCTTCTCCCAAATTTCCTCAAATGTTAGCAAGACAAAACTAGTTGCACTTTTGATAAACACACAAATCCACATCCCTTACATGGATGTGACAAAACAAGGGTAGAAAAGGAGGGAAATCTCCCTCTAGCCTTGAAAACAAGCCCCCTACCCATTAGGTAGGGTCCAAGGGCTCATTTTAGTGAAAGGGGGACTCCCAAGCTACAAAGGGGTCCCCAAAAATGCCCAAAATACCCTAATTTCGGGTTTTGCATTTTGGCACAAGGGTAGAGGGTGTGGGGACCACCCAAGGGTCTCACATGTGACCCTAAACCCTTGTGATTAAGGGACTAATTAACAAAATCAACAATTTAAAAGAAAGTGGGATTATTAACTCCCAAAACAAGTTTACAACTCTACTAACCCTAAACAAAATTAATAAATCAAAGCAAAATACTTTACATACATTGGGGTCACTCAAAGTGCCCAAAATTAATAATCATCTATCCTAGGGCTTCACGCAGTGAACATGGCTAGGACTCAGCCCGTGGGCTGCTTGTGCAAATTTTGAGTAACTGGCCTGAATCCCACGTTCTCCTGTAAACCTGTCACCTGCACACTCATTGCACACATTAACTGCACCTGTCCAATACAATATGATTAAATGACATAGTAAGATATCAATGCATGCTAAACTAACCTAACATCCTACTGAAATCCAGATGTAACAACGTGCACAATTATATTCCATATTCCAAAAGTTAGACAAGATGATAAAACGACATATAATCCCACCAGGCAACAACTATCCATCAATGTAATTTGGTTCCAAGCACATCATATTTCATTAGTTTCCATGTCATAACAAGAAAATGCGACAATAAGGAAATTAGGTTAAATTGGCGTTATACGCCTGAACGTCACACATGACTAATATAATCAAATATCTAAATATAAAGTCCAAGATATCACCAATCACTGTCAAAACATGTCTATGAGCAAAAAAAAAAAAACAACAAGCTACTGAGCTATAGAAAATGTGGGCACTACAGATTTTGCAAGGCGTTTAGACATTTTCAGTCATTTTAAAGTTTAAATGTCAAAATACAACCACTTTTGAAATATAACCGTCATGATTGACAGATAAACATATAATTTAAACATCAAAATGACATGTATATCCAAAATTTGACCGTCAATATATATTAAATTTGTGAATATTATGACATATATAACATAAATGAAAATGGAAACTTCGGAATGTAAATAAAATAAAAATAATAGAATTATCATAATATTTTATTACTGAAATATAACTATATGCATATCTCATTGATAAAATAGTAGTATACACAATTTTTTTTTTTAACTAGTTTTGTTTTATTTCTTTTTTAGATTTATTAGATTTTTGGTTTAGCTGTATTTTATTGATTTTCATTTATAATTAGTTTTTTTTTTTATTTGTTTGATTTCTTACAAATAAAGATTGGATAATAGACTAGATGCATTTGATTTGGGATTTCGTATGAAAGGTGAAATATGAAGATTGGCCAAACATGCCTAGAAGTTAGAAGTTGCAAGTTGGAAATGGAACTCATTTTTTTTTTACAAAATTGTTCATTTCTATCATTTTCTTTAAAAGTTTATTTAAATTGTAATTTGCAATTCTATTTTAATATTCTCATTAACTTTAATGATGTTTATGGATTTTTAAAATTGATTAGTGTAACATTTTTTTTTTTGAGAAAAACTTAAGATGTGGAAAACAATGAATTTGATTAATCCAATCTATTATCCATAATTAAATAAATGTCACATAACTATGAGAATATTACGAAGAACACCAATATCCATATAAAAATTAACTCAATTTATGTAATTTCTAATAATTATTATAAAAACAAATTTGACATGCATATTAAATTTTAAACGTCAAATGACATCCATATAATTTTCTAGACTGCCAAACAATTTTACTATGACGTGTAACATTGAACGTCAAAATCCAATACTGTTCGGAACGACAAAAGAATCCAAAAATCCAGAGTTCCTCAAAAAGTTCAAAAAATACCGTTTTAATATATATACATATAATTTATAAATATATAGACACACATAATAAAATAACTATATTAATAACTAAATATTAATCACCCGAGAAGGGGAGTAAGGGAAATAAGATGGTGAGGTGGATACCGCCTTTAGAGGGATGCATCAAGCTAAATTTCAATGGAGTTGCAAAAGGCAATCTAGATAATGCAAGGTGTGGATGTATCTTCAGTAACTCTGATTGCCAACCTATTTTGGCCCTAGCCTTTGATTGCAATGTTTCTTCTAATAGCTTTCCGGAAGGTATGACTCCTCTTTGGCTTGCTTGAAGCAAAGAAGAGGAATTGGAATAGCATCAAGATTGAAGGGGATTCTAAGGTTATTATTGATATGGCTCAAGGGCGTTCTCTTAAGGCCTGGCATTTGAAGTCTATTTGTTTGAATATTAAGGAAATTTTTCCTTCCTTTTCAAAAATTAAATTTTAGCACACAATGAGGGAAGACAATAAGGTGGCGGATGGTTTGGCGAATAGAGGGGTTGGTTTATGGGATAATCTTCAATTAAATTCTCAATCTTGCGATTCGAGCTTCCCAAATGATATTCAAGTGCTTTTGACAGGGGATGCACGTATGGCGTCGATTGAAGGGGGTATATGATTGTGAAGGTCGCCTTCTAATTATTTCCTTACCTCTTGGAGTGATGTCGATTGAGTTGAAAGATTTTGGCAAAAATTTAGGGCTTTGGCACGCATGAAGATTTTATTGTTTTGGGGTGGTGGTGTGTGTATTATTAAAGGGGGGGCGGTGGTGAGGTAATGTTCATTCCTCGCGTCTTTTCCTAGCCTAGTCCGTTGGTTCTTCTTCCCTTCTGGTTCGACTTTGCTTCCTTTTCTGTCCATATGGTGTTGGAGGAGGGTCTGGCGGCAGGGCCTAGCCGGAAGAGGCGTCAGGCTCTAACTGGGGAGTCCTCAGGGGATTCTTTCGCGGATTGGATGAGCGGAAGAATAAAAAATGCGGCGATGCATTGCTGGTTGGAGAAAGTCTAGACGGTGGTGGGGAGTTTTGAAGCTAAGGACGAAGAGGGTGCCATATGCAATATGACGAGGAAGCTCATACCAGATCTTGGCCAATCAGTTGGTCGTCGAAATGTCTTTGAAAAAGCGCAGGGTTTGAGCGCAACGAATATTCTATCAAATTCGTCGAGCCAGTTCATTATTCATAAAGAGCTTGGGGATTTGGAGGAAATGTTGGTCAGTATGCAATACCATTTACATGTTATGGCGTCCGGGATTTAGGCTCTTTCATGTGGTTTGGAGGCCGTGGCTGAAAAGTAGGGTTTGAGGCTTCCTGCGAAAGCCAAAGTGGAGATGCCTGAGTGTTGTGTGGGTCGCTCTCCCTCCTCGCCGCTCCATGGTGACTCTGAGGTGGAAATTCTCGTCGAGAAGTCGTTTGCCGCTGACATGAACTATAAGCTCTCGGTCGTGATGCGTTGACCGGGTGCATATTGAGTGGAGATTAGCCGCTGGTCTCCATGTGGATGTTTTACACATTTTTACCATACTGGAATTAGAACTGGAAGAGAGAATACGAGGTCCTATCAACTCCTTTTTAAGGGTGGTTCTCCTGCTGTTGATTCTGATCAAGAATATCCCGCCTTATATTATCCCTGACTCTACAAATAGTTCTGACATAGAGTCAACTTCTAAGGTGCCGGCATGTTTGCCTGGGATGAATACTCATTTATTCTTTGGCATTTCTTGGACATACAATGGTAATAATCGCAAGTCAAGGGAATCAAAGAGCACACAATGACCTTCAAGTGATGCTAGAACAGAAGAGAAGGAAGGATGTTAACACATCAATCTAAAGAATGTCGTCCCTAATTTTATTTTACTTTTTGCATTCATCTTTTTATATTCCAATTAGCAAAATTTGATTTGGATTATACTCTTATGAACAATGTAATTTTTAATGGACCAGCTAGGAATCTAATCTAGGACTTTCCTGTGACTATAACTGGCATGCCGAGATGCTCTACCACTTGAGCTACCTGCACTTTTGCAATCTAAGTGTGGATTTTTCTTCTAACACGACCCGCTCAAGCCACACTTGTTGTCATGGAACTTCTAGTGTGACCATGATACCATTTCACTTGCAATGGACCGTATAATATTCAAACCGAGGTCAATATTGTGCAGTTAAAGGCTTTCCCATGATCCACAATTGTGAAGCCATGTACATAATTTGCATTTACATTCAACACAAAATTCAAATCCTCGTTGATAGGGACATTTTAAAGGTGTATTCTTTTGTGCGGTAAATCCTGTATGAGGTTATGGGTTGCCTTTAGTACTGTACTTGAGATTTTTATATATGGGTCACACTCGACTGTACCCCATAATCATTAAACCACAACCTTTCCACATGTACGTTGGAGTTATAGGTCAACTTATTGTGGTGAGGGGGGCTGAACTTGAGCCATGCTACTACCGGTACTTCTGATTATTATTACACACTTGAGCCATGCTACTACCGGTACTTCTGATTATTATTACACCCCAACCCCTTGGATAATTGGCCAGATTTTTCCATGTTGAGTCAATTTTTACCCCTTGGATAATTGCCCAGATTTTTCCATGTTGAGTCAATTTTTACCCCTTGAACAATTGGCTAGATTTTTCTGCTCTAAGTAAATATTATTGAGAACTTGATTTCTTCATTTGAATCACACTTAACTTGATTGCCTGATCACTTGGTGCACAAATGCTCCTCCTCTGTGTTTTTATACTAGGAGGAGAGGGAAGGCTCGTGGAAGAGGACATGGACAAGGCCAAGGCTATCAGTGGACTTGGACACCTCAACCTTATCCAATACATGCAGGAGGGGCACCTAAAATACCTAAAATCTGTACCGATCCACCACTTTGAAAAGTCTATTCTTGTATCCTTGTGCAATTGGACCACACCTACGTCCTAGACTTTGAATGAGACAAATTGCTACCTGAGACTAAAGCCAAAGTCAGAACACGTTGCAGTAAAGAGGTGGTTGGGTGGTCACATGCGGCTGTGAACGGATGCATCAAATGATGCTTTTACATGTTCACAAGTGGTTCACTTGACACGTATCTGCAGGCCTTTATTGTTAGGACCTATTTGGAGTAGATCAGGAGATATCTGATGAGATAAAGATAGAATTTAGGGTGTCTTCATCCTAAAAAAGCATTTTAGGTTAAATAATTGATTGCTAGGGACCAGTTAAATAATTGATTGCTAGGGACCCACTTGGCATGAATGGATTGTGATCAAACCCATTTGAAAATTGTTCTCCCCTCAGTCTTTATCTGACTGTGCTGCACAACTTGGACTCATTGACGGGAGATTTCTTGGGTATACCAATTAGGAGGGCTACATTGTGTGTCTGGATCATCAGCTCCATGGGAAGAACCAAACTGGCTCCTTTCTCTTGATGATATTGTTTCAATGGATTTCCTACTCAAATACAAACTCAAAGGTCTTAATCTTTCTCCCATGGAAACTGCTAATCACCTCTTTTTTGAAAAGAGAGTGAACAGCCCTCTGTAATGAACCAACAGTTTACAAATAATTGTCAGTTTTTATCACCATAACTTCTTGGACTTAATTCCTCTTCTTTCCTCATGTTGCAGCAGCTGGCTGCTTTCTATCAATGATTATTGTATCATTGCTCTCTCCTCTACAATGACACCAGCTACAAGCTCTTCGTCGTTCAGTACTAGAGCTGCATATTGCCTCCTTTTTTTAATCAGAATAATGGTAAAACCTTCGCGACTGCATGGCCATTCTTTTTAAATAACTGGAAACTTGTATTTCATAATCCTTCTTGACTTAATTCCTCTTCAGTTTCCTCAAGTCTGAAACATCTTCTTTGACATCAGGTAAACCTGCTATAGCCCACCCTCGTGTTTGCAGCAGCTGGCTGCTTTCTGTCAATGATTATTGTATTATTGGTCTCTCGTCCACAATGACAGTAGCTACAAGCTCTTCATCATTCAGTACTAGAGCTGCATATTGCCTCCTTTTTTTAATCAGAATAATTGTAAAACCTTCTCGGCCACAGGACCAATCTATCTATATAACTGGAAACTTGCATTTCATAATCCATTCTTTAAATAACTGGAAACTTGTATTTCGTAATCCTTCCTGATTTTGTTTGTGAAAAGCTTCCCTAAGTTTGGAGCATCCTGTTTAGCAGCAGGTGATCCATCTGGCATGACTTGTCCAAATTTGAAATTCCAAACACCATCTTCATTAGCCCATCTGCATTCAGAGTCTTCAATCCTTCAGCTACATTCATTTTATCTTGTTCTTACTTTTGACTGTCTATTAACATCTGGAATAGTGGACCTATTATGCAAAATTTAGATGAAATTGGTTGCCTAAGGGGTTCTCTTTCTCGAGCATGAACTGAAATTGATCATGCGTGTTGCCATATGGTGTCCCTTACAAGTTGAACATTTGAAAGTGGGACTGGAATATGGTGGTCTGTGTTAAATGTGCAAACAGATTATTTTTCATAATTATTCTTGTGCAATTAATTAATTTTTCTTCTGCATTCTGTGTACTAGGCTGATGGTTGTGGTTGTATCATATGAGTAGTACTAAACCTATGCCAAACCACAGTTGCCCCCTCCATACACCATGTTTACAGTCTAGTTTTCACAAGCTTTAAAAACATTGATAACAAGCGGAGACCATCACTATTGTATTTATTAGTAGCAGACAGAATGATCAAGAACATTATAACGTGCAAGTGAAACAGTTTGCTTGATATTCGCCAATCTAAAGAAAATGATATAGTTTTTTCTGGATTCTTATACCGCAGGTTTTACGTTTCACTTCTTCACAGTTCTCATTTTGCAAATTCTTGCATACATTGTCCAAAGCATAGGAGATGTGAGGAAGGCAAGCTGGAATGTTTTACTGGATTCAAAAGGTGGGGGAGAACATATAAAGAAAACACTGAGCTTGATTGAAAAAGCTCAAAAACTTGTCTGTTGAATTTTTAACTTAGTAAGATATATCTAATGAAGTTTTTATACTTGCATGCAAAATTACATATATTATTAAACGTTTTATATTCTGCTTGATGTGCAGGCAGACCAGATCAAAGACTACAGTTGTGGATTATATGCTCAATTAGACTATAATGGAGCTGGGATATTTTGGGTCGGATTCACATATGGATTCCTTGAATTTTATGTTGTTCATGTCTAGTCTCTTGGCACGCAAGAGCTCGTATGAAGATTAAATCCGAAAAGTCTTACCAGGATAGCTAACGGCTAGTTGTACTTATCATAAGAAAGTATACGTTGTTTAGAGGCAGTTAATGGAATTTTTTCAACATTCCTTTTAAACTGTAATAACTGGGTGCTATCTTTGGGCTTTCAGCTCCCTAGGGAGAACCTGAGACAAGAACTCAATCAGCTTAACCTGATGGAGCAAATTCAATCTGAAGGGTGATGAGATACCATTTCTGCAAGAGAAGGCAATGGAGATTGTATATGGCTTATTTGAGATAAATACAATACTTAATGGGTTTGTAGCTAAAATTGACGTAATTTCCAAGGGCATTGGCTAATGGGAAATTGTCTAAATTTGACTCAGTTGTAAGAAAGCACATCACTTATGTTTTGTATTTTGCACAGGTCAGAGGAATTTAGGTGACCTGATTGGTTGGCAGAAAAGTATAAGCCACTAGGGTGTCCTACTCGAGAATGGATCTCCAATCATTATATATAAAAGTTTCTAGTTTTTCAACAGTATTTTCTCCAAGAATGATGTCGCTCCAATTTATTTAAACATTTTAGTACTTAGATATTTGTTGGAAATCCTCTATTTACTCAAAGGGCCATATGTTTAAACAATCTTCGAGGCTTGGCAGTTTCTAAATTTGTGTGTATTATATCAAAGAAAAAAGATGATAGCTACAGCTGAGCATCAGGTAATGATAAATCTAGATTTTAATCACTTGCTTTGACTAACAGCTTAGTTATAATTGATTTTTTCCAAAATATAATGCATCATAACCGAGTAAAAATAGTCCATAATATACCTTATCTTTTAGTATGTAATAAAAGTAGATGAATCTATAAGCATCACATGCACTTTTGTGATGGGTGGTAACCTACTGAGATTTCACCCCAACCTTGTGTCTGCTCATTAGTTTTTTAATAGTGATCTCATATACCTGCAATTTATTTACTTAGCTCAGGTTCTGAAATGCAGTGTTTTTCATGTCTTTTTATTTTCACAATCTGGTGCCTAAGTGTTGTATTATCAATAAAAGGACGCCATACGCTGATTAGTCATATGAGCTTTCATTTAACACATCACTTATGATACAATTACCGGGTACCTTACTCTTTTTATTGGAAAGTTGCATAAGGGTCTGGAATGTTATGTTTTTCGTCTCTTTTTTTCACAATCGGGTGCCTAAGTGTTGAATCGATAAAACGACACAATACTCTAATTAGTCAAATGGGCTTTCATTTAACACATCGCCTATGATACAATTACCAGGTGCCTTGATTTTGTTTTTGGAAAGTTGCATGAAGGTTACTCTTTGTATGTATAGTACTTGAATCTTTTGAGAGTTTCCTCAACTGGACCTCAATTATCAAAGGTTGTCACTGTTTTCCTACGTTTTGCTGGTGGCCTCTTACATATTGTGTTGACTGAAGCATATTCTTTATTCGAGCACAATTCTATGTTGAGCAAAGCATTTCCTGGTCAGTTGTACGCTTGTAATTTCTGATGGTACAAAGGTAGCTTGCATGGTACAGCATCTGGTAGGTCTCAAGGATATGGAAAATATAATTATATACAAATTATATGAAAAGGAATACAAAAAAGTAGAGAATTCAAAGTACCATTCGTAATTTTGGACTGGTAAGTCTCTAGGATATGGAAAATATAAATATATATAAGAAAAGGAATACAATAGAGAGAATTCAAAATAACATTCGTAAATTTGAATATATAACTAAAAACATTGAAGTGAGAATTTTAATGAAAATATTGAGTAGTGAGAATTTTAATGAAAATTGTGAAGTGTAGGGTCATGATGCGTGGCCTGAAACATCAATGTTCTCAAATTTTTTTACAGAGATTTTATTTATAAAAAAAAAATTCAACCATTATGGATTGTTGAAGCTGGTCTTTAAAAATAGTGAAAGTAAAAAGTTGTTTTCAGGTCCTTTTAAAATTTGTGATGTATATGGGCCCTATCATATCCAGATGTGTGCTGGCTACACAGGTGTAATGTATCTAAATTTTTGGAGTCAGTGGCCAATAGGTAAAGCATAATTATGAAATAAACAGAGGGACGTGCTAACATCTATAAAGGGAGGATGTTGGAGTTGCTTTTGGATGAACTGTTTTACTGGCACAAGTCCAGGCTAATGTGAATTCTACTACTATAGCAAAAACACACGGAGAAAACACATTTGAGCAGGTTTAAAGGATAGTGTACCATGTCAAAGGCTTGGGAATAGGGTGAAGGAATTTTGTGTGTTTTTTAATATACATTTGCTTCACGTGTCCTCCAACTTCTCTTCTTTCTTTTCATAAATAAAATGATGGATTCTGTTCGGGCCCTGACCAGTGCAATTAAAAGTAATACATGGTATATAAGGAGACCATGGAAGAAGGGGTACCCATGCGTAGCAAAAATTCAGGTTTCTATTTAGGGAAGATCCATGGATTGGATTCAAGGCCACAAGAAAGACGATAAATACTTTTCCTTTAAACCAGAGATACAGAACAACAGAAAGCTGACCATTACCAAGAGGTATTCTGAAGTCTAAAAAATGCCAAAACAAGACACCAGTCCCAACAAGCTACATTTGCTTCATAGCATCTACATCAGTCCCAGCAGGCAATACTGCAGAACCTTCAGTATACTGCCCTCCATCACCACACTCGAAGACATCTTTTTGCTCTTTTTGAGATGTGACTGAAATCAACAGAAGAGAACTAGGGACCAGAGAACTTTTCCATAAACATATCACTCCAAGCAAAAAACTCAGTCCACTTCCCTTTGGCAGCAAGCACGTAGCCGACATCAGTAGCCATGCTAGTGCACACAATTACGCCCATCAGCTCATAGAGTGTGCTGATTCGACCATTAACAATTACCATGATATCAATCTTACCCTTCATCAAAATCCACTCCTCTGTAGTCCAACCCCCAACCTTATAGGGGCATTTACCATAATGGGACTTCACTTTGGGGGCAGTTTTGTCTGGGTGCACCATGGATTTCTGAATGTGAGACTTCAGACTTGCAGCCTTCCAACTAGACTTTCCAGTCTTACAAGAATAAAAATTCACAACAAAAGTTTACATAACCGACGAGTACTCACCATTTTTTTGGCCTTGGCACGTACTTGCCCTGTAATCTCGCAAGCAAAAACTGCCAAGTTTTGCATGAAAACTTGCCCAAGTGCTCTCCAAAGACTCGGCAAACAACGCTATTTTTGGCTTATATAAGCATCACTTTTCCTCACTTGTAATCACACAGCTATTGAGCATCCTTTGCATGAGTTGAAGAGTTCAATGACAATCATCATTAATTCATTAAACTTATCAGCTGGCTGTTGTATTTGCATGATGATGCAATTTTGTACTCTATTCGTATTCAAATCTAATAGAAAATACTTCCCCAATGTTTTATAGACTCATTTGATATACCTTGTAACTATATTTTGCATAAGATTTATGCTTTCAAAGAAATTTGGATGTATATTTAAGTTGTTGAGTATTGTCAAATATTGCCGAGTCAAAAAAACCTGGGTCAGCCGAGTATTGGCCAAGTACATGTGAACTATGTTCACAACTGAGAGCTTGTGCAGACCAACGTCACAGAATTTTACACTGTTTTCCAAGAAAGGAAATTTGTGCTCCCATTGTTTACTACCAACAGATTTTCCAATCTTATTTCCTTTTTGAGAAGGGCACCAATCAGGCAAATACTCCACTAGTGCTTTAGGAGAGAATGGAGCATTTTCCTTGATTTGTTAAGACGGCTAGAGATGAACTGTATATCTCCCAAATCACCTTCTGCTCCTCCATCAGTAAGAGGGCAGAGGGTGGAAATAAAGATTTGAAAATGAACTCAAAAATATAGAATGCAGGAGAAATATCAACCAACTTCCCAAGGAAAGCAGCCTTCCCTTCATTGATGCCCTTGCAGCCTCTCCAGTCTTAGAATGTGCTGAACCAAGTCTTCCACAATGCTATCAACAATGAAACATGAACACTGCCATCAAGAATAAAACATGACTGTAGGTGTGAAGAAGAGACTGACCCTCCCATTGGTTGAGAGGATTTAGAAGTGACAACCTTGGTCGCCATGGATGCTCAACCAGAGTGAGAACTGAAATTAAGAGGGCAGGGAAAATATCAAAACAATAATGAGGGATAAGGCCAAAAAAATCAATGGGAAGAAAGTGAACAAGGAAGCATGGGAAGAATAAGAGTTTGGTAATAAGGGTATGCACTGCCCAAGGTTGCTAAAGAGAGCCACACACTGCAAGGAGTGTCAACCATCACCTTTTCATACACCAAGGCATAGCCATTAGTCACTTCTCATTATGATGTGACAATGGCAATAAGTTAAATTTCAGAATCCACTTTGGCGAATAATTCGAAAAAATCATATGATTAAGTGGCCACAAAAATCTGCTAAATTCGATATTTCTTCCTCAAGACCAATCTTTCTAGACATCCAAAGCATTACTCAATTTCCCTAACTTATCGGAATATCAACACTTCCAAGCCTGACCATTCGGACAGGAGAGAACTTTCGACTTTTGAGAAGATGCACAGAATTTCTCCCGCATCAGTTAAAAGATCTATTGATCCATTGGGATAAGGAAAATTAGTCCACTTCATCATCTGACCTGAGCAAACACGGTTTCAGTCAGAAACAGGGCTTCAAGAATAGTATTTCTTTCATGGTGATGAAATTGCCGCTTCATGTAGAGGAGTTGGGAAACTTCTGCAAAAAGGTGAAACTGCTGCTGTAGATGCAAAACTGCTGGTGCCTGTGGAGTGGCGGTTAGTGGTTTTGAAACCGCCGGCTTGCCCACTGTAACTGTACATGTACAGTAACGGCAAGGGGACGGTGTCTCTTACATTCTAGGATGGTTGAGGATTCATTGGTGCATGAAAGGACATCTTTGAGCATGATAAATGGCAGTTACAAGTTCAAAGATTCATTCATTGGGAGTGCGAGTGAAAGAGTTTGTGTTCGTCTATAAAATGGATTTGAGCAAAGGAACAGAGAGGAGTTGAGAGAGCAAGAGAGTATGTTGCAGTTGTACCTGTTCTATTAAACTCTTTGTAATCCAACTTTGGCCATAAGAAGATTGGGAAGCTGGGAATTACCACTTCCAACTGCTTTTTCCCCTCCTTGAGGTTTTACAAACAAAAAACCTTATGTCCTTGTTGTCTTATTGGTGTATGCTTACCATAATTACCAAGGCCAAAAAGGATCCGTTCGAAAAGGAAAAAGAATCCGAAAATTTGGAAATCATGAAAAAGTTTGGAAAACTCCTATTTGAAATATATATATATATATATATATATATTATACAAGCATAATATATAAAATGTTTATATATTGCTATTAAACAATATAAGATTGTTATCGTATGGTGAATTCTTGACACATTATGTTGTCCAAGTAATCAGAGCTTCCTAATTAATTGGTGTCCGCAGTAAGTTTTGCAATACTATGGACACGAGCTTTAGTATCAAACTCGTGATTATCTTTCAACTAGGTGAGGTATATCTCCCTTTTTAATATTGATAGAAACCTGACAAATCTTTATGCATTTGAAGTGCAACGATGAAAAGGGAGAAAAATACAATTCCACTATCTAGAGGCTACTTGATGATGGGTTTATGTAATCTCACTTTTTGGGCACCCTCGCAAAATGGGGCAAGAGCTGAGAAATACAACTTAAAAATCACATTCGTGAGCTGTTGTAGATGACTGATATAAGCTCTGCAAGCTGCAATTTATGCGCTTCCTAGGGCAGCGACCTCCTTGGGAAAATTAAACCCTTAAAAGGTGGGTCAAACCTTGCTAAAACATTTTGATTCTTATGCCAAAAAGTATTAAATACTCTCAGCAATCACAATCAGCTGCTAGAAATTAGAATTGAGCCTGGACATAATTATTTTTGTAAACCCTTAACCAACGAAATTCAACAAGCTTGGAAAATTAGTAATTCACCTCCAAAATTCATGAAACTTGAGATCTTGGCTCTTAAAAATATGGAGGATAAGATAATACATTCAAATTAACCAATTTACCACCAGCACATACCACTTTTGTCTCCAAGGTGGGTCGATCCACTCAAAAAGGGAAGATAACCAACAAACTCAAAGAAATACCAGCAAAGAATGATACATATATTACTCCTTGAATGCCTCTTTGCAAAATAAAATCATGGGAGAGGATTTTCGTCCAACAAAGAATGATAAATATATCACCACCCTTATGAGAGGGTTTTCGTCCTCACCACCCTTGTGAGAGGGTTTTCGTCCTCCACACAAACCCTCAATCAAGGGGTTTCTTCCTTGAGAGAGATAGTAAAAAGGCCTACACTAGCCAAACCTTCACCAAGATATAAAATTCATAAAATCAGCATATCCCAAACTAATGCCAATAAACCTCTATTTATAATAAGAGGGTGGCACCAAGTCTTGGGGCTCTCAAATGAGGCCGATCACAATTAGACTTGCTTTATTATTATTTTCTTTTTATTTTTTGGAGCCTACGTGCTCACCAATAACTTAATGTTTTCAATTTATTGTTAGGCGCTAGGCTCACCAACAAATACAATGCCAATAAAAGAAACAAACACAAAATTAAGCACATGATGACATTGTTGGCTTCCTTCAACTTGTTCCCTTGGACCCATGAGGAAGAAAAATGGGTTGAGGTCTTCGAATGGAATTATCTCGAAAAAGGGACATGACAGTCCTCCCCTCTCAAAATTGCTTGTCCCCAAGCAATTGCAAGTACCCAGATCCCAAACAAATCTTAGCTGCTCCTTCTTGTACCCCGCACAAGAAACAAACATATTCAACAAAAAATGATGTTCTGTCCATCCTCCTTCATGCCTTGTAGGCATGATGATCAGCTTCCTCTTGTGCCTATCAAACCTCATGTCCTCTTTGTTTGGCTTATATGCATTCATACTATCAATGACACAATTGTAACTAATCAATTTCCCTTAAGGAAGGCAATAGATGATAACTGAAATAAATTATAATAAATTTGGTAAAGAAAAATCAGTCATGCATCTTTTGACTTTCTCTCCATACATTCCCATGATGTTGCTTGCAAAACTTGAGTTTGCAAACTCATCTATGATCCATCTTTCCTGGACTGTTGGTAAGGGATAGAGTTCAATTCCTTTTTGCTTAACCTTGTCAATTTTTACCATCGTGATCAACAACTTAAATTCTCCTTTTATAACTTTATTTAGTGACTGAATTTGTGAATGCCCAGTTGTAATTGTGTCCTTCCAATGAGCTGATATATGAAAAAGAGAATTATAATGAAATTCTTCATGCTTTGCTACCATGAACCCTCCATCCTCCAAACCTTGAATTTTGGACTTTTTATTTTTATTCTCAAAGTTTAGTCCTACATTATGGTGGTTGAGGTTACATTTCCTCAAGATTTGAATCCATTGCATTCCACAAACTGTAACTTCAGCAAACTTAATTTCAAGAATAACATCACATACCTTGCACCTTCCTATTTGATTTGACAGTTTGTAATATATTATTTTTGCAAGGCATGAAAATATTATTGACATTGGTGACCTTGAAGCCTCCAAAGTTAATAATGCTCAACCTATGCTTAATTGTAAGTTCCCCTCTATGGCTTTATGAGTGGTTCCATTATCTATGAGAATTACTACTCCAAGGCCAATAAAGAAACCAATTACCCGGGAAAGTTGGTATGTATGAGTGTTAAACCAAAATGCAAAGGTGTGGGTCATTCCCAAACACTCAAGGTTGAGATTACCAATCATATTGATCACACAATCAGACCTTCTTTCCTTTTTGAAGCCCACAATGGTACCAACCCCACATATGCTAAAACAATGTTGGCATTGTACCCAAGCATCCATGCATCTTTTGCTACACCCATTCACTTCTTACCTTCTCTTCACTTGGCGCAAACTGATGATGAGGATAAAAAACAGCAGTATCATGGAGCGGCAGCAATGCAATATAGTCATCATACCTGACCAATTGTGCATGGTGAAAACCAAACTGCATTGGCATGCTGGTAGGCAATGAAATTGAAATCTTTTTTGGACCATGAGCTGTCCCTAAGCTTCTTACAACTCAGAATTTTTGAGTTAGAATCGGAACTCGGAAAATATTTCGAAGGCACCTTACCTCCATGGACTTGCTCTTCCCTAGTGTCATCCTTGAGGGTTCCTTGCCAACCTTATTGGTCTTGCGGTTTGTGGAGCTAAAAACATGGCAGTGTCATAAGAAAGAGTACATAGTTATCATCCCTTCCCAGATGATCATGATATCCATAATTTTGACATGGTATAATGATAGGCAATAAATATAAGTTGCCTCTAGGTCTAGGGCTGCTTAGCTCCACTTTATCAATTACCTTCTTCAAGCTAGTAATGGTACTCATACACAGGACTTTACTATGGCTGAGTATGTTGATGATTCTCCCACGTTTGACTGATGTTGATGACAGTCCAACAACTTCACCCATTATTATCCTTGTCCTTCATGGAGAATTTCTTCCCCTCTCTTTGGCCTTATCAATTTTTTTGAATCACCCTCAATGCATCCACTCTTGTGACCCCAAAATTCTTTTCTATACATATTTATACGCTGAGATATAATCCAAATGAAAAAAAGAAGTGGTTACCTTTACAAGCATACAATGGTCTTTGGAAGGGAGGTAACTTCTCACCAATTCCATCTTGGCCCATGTACATAAAGCAGTCTTCACACAACTCGGAAGTTGCATGAGAGGGTATATGTGCTTCTTACCATTTAATGTGTTGTCCTTATGACCCCTTGGACTGTCATCAAGGTGTTCCTTCTTCTTGGTCCTTGTTTCTTCAATAATTGGAGCTTCCTACTTTCATACTATCTCCACACCTTGATCACCCGTGCTTGGGATGTTTTGTGGCTCTTACCAAGCCCTAATTCTTCATGATCATGTTCTTCATCAATTGTTGTTACAAACGGTCCAATAAGCTTACTGACATCATCTCTATTTGGGAAATTGGTTCCAACCATCCCTTTCTCTTCACCCTCTTGCTCATCATTCCTCTTTTCAACCCTGGATTCATCACATGCTAAAATAATGTCAGTATTCACCAAACAATGATCATTACTTACCTCATCATGTTGTCCTTCCAGAACAATGATGGAAGATAGGGCTAAATATACATCCTCCATGACTCCACCTCCTTTGATTGTTGCTAAGGACATCTACACAATCCCTCTTACCAAACTAAAATTTAGATTTTTCCTTTCCTCCAAAATGCAGACCTGATTTTTCTCCATCATGTGTGTGACCATTAGGGCTTAGAAATTTGTCATGGGAATTTAAGAAACTTATACCTTCCAACCCTTCTTCATATGTAGTGTCGAAACCCTTGAGTGTGGTGTCCTTATGGAGCGCTAACTCTTTTCCTTGTTGCTTAGGTTTTTGACCTTGTGCCAATTCCAACTCTCTATGTTTCTAACTCCACAAATACTACAAAAGGAAGGGCATTCCAGACCTTCTCCAGAAGAGCTCTATAGCGAAAAATCAAATCTGGAGCCTTGTAAATCTTTGGAGTGGCTTCTTCTTTAATTGCCCTAGCTCCAATGAATTTCTCCACAGCTAGGCTAGGGTGTTTATTGACCTTGTTAATTCTTCTTGCATCTTCTCGAACCTTTCTAACTTGTCTTCCATGTTCTACAGGCTGGGAGGAGGATGCTCTAATACCACTGTAATGCCCCTTTTTGAGGACCCTCGGTAAATGAGGCAAGAGCTGAGAAGTACAACTTGAAAATCAGAATAGTGAGCTATTGTAGTTGACTGATATAAGCTCTGCAAGCTGCAATTTATGCCCTTCCTAGGGCAGCAACCTCCTTGAGAAAGTTAAACCCTTCAAAGGTGGGTTAAACCTTGCTAAAAAATTCTGATTCTTTTGCTAAAAATTATTAAATACTCTGAGCAATCGCAATCAGCTGTTAGAAATCAGAATTGAGTCTAGACATAATTAATTTTGGAAACCCTTAACCAACGAACTTCAACAAGCTTGGAAAATTAGTAATTCACCACCAAAATTATGAAACTTAAGATCTTGGCTCTTAATACATTCAAATAAACCAATTTACCACGAGCACACGCCACTTTTCCCTCCAAGGTGGGTCGCTCCACTCAAAAAGGGAAGATAACCAACAAACTCAAAGAAATATTAGCAAAGAATGAGAAATATATTACTCTTTGAATGCCTCTTTGCAAAATACAATCTTGAGAGAGGGTTTTCGTCCTCACCACCCTTATGAGAGGGTTTTTGTCCTCCACACAAGTTCTCAATCACGGGGTTTCATCCTTGAAAGAGATAGTAAAAGGGGCTACATTAGCCAACATTCACCAAAATACTAAATTCATAAATCAGCATATTCCAAACTAATGCTACCAACCTCTATTTATAATAAGAGGGTGGCGCCAAGTCTTGGGGCTCTCAAATAAGACCGACCGCAATCAGACTTGCTTTATTATTATTTTCTTTTTCCTTTTTGGAGCTACATGCTCACCAATAACTTTTTTATTTTTTATTTATTGTTGAGCACTAAGATCACCAACAAATACAATGCCAGTAAAAGAAACAGACACAATATTACACCATTGATGGCATTGTTGGCTTCCTCTAACTTGTTCCCTTGGACCCATGAGAAAGAAAAATGGGTCAAGGTCTTCGAACCGAATTATCTCGAAAAAGGGACATAACAATATATATAGCAAATTGGTGGGCTCCTTCACAAGGTTTATTGTTTGCTTAGCTTTAATGTTTCATGCATATTCCAAACTAATGCCACCAACCTCTATTTATAATAAGAGGCTGGCGCCAAGTCTTGGGGCTCTCAAATAAGACCGACCACAATTAGACTTGCTTTATTATTATTTTCTTTCCTTTTTGGAGCCTACATGCACACCAATAACTTTTTATTTTTAATTTATTGCTGGGCGCTAGGCTCACGAACAAATACAATGCCAATAACAGAAACAAACACAAAATTAAGCACATGATAACATTGTTGGCTTCCTCTAGCTTGTTCCCTTCGACCCATGAAGAAGGAAAATGGGTCAAGGTCTTCAAACGGAATTATCTCGAAAAAGGGACATGACAATTTATATAGCAAATTGGTGGCCTCTTCCCAAGGTTTAATGTTTGCTTAGCTTTAATGTTTTGAGTTACCGTTGAAAACTAAGACTAAGATCCTTCTCATAACAACTATTAGAGATTCATGCTTGCTAATACTCCGTTCTAATGATTAAGCTCGACCTATGGGTTGTTATTCCCACAATCCGTTTAAGTTTGACAATTGAACAATGCATTACAATTGATTGATTAAGTTGCATCGTGTTGCATAGTGACATTGTAAATGAGCGAAATATCGTTGTACTGTTCAATTGATTGAGAGGTTAAATTAGCCCATTCTGTTAATATCTGTTTCGAAAAGGAAATGAATAAGATGTATTCTATATTTAATCAAGTCTTGATTTGCTTCATAAAATTAAATGGGAAGGTTTCTTAATCTTAATGGATCGTATGATTGGAAACTAATATGGGATGATATAAGGAATTATTAAATAAATAATTATGATGTATTTAGAGAATGATACATGCATATTTACAGTATTAATGGTTCTATTGGGTTAAGAATACGCTGTTGTGTTTTGTAATTAAACACAATACATAAATTTAATGGTATGTGTAACTGAAATTACATATGTTTGACTTATATGTATTATGTATTGTTGTATAATAATTGGATTTGATCCTATAAGGTATTATTCTAGATCTAATACTTTACTAGTGCAAATGGATTAATTATGATCCGCGTAATTAATAGAGAAGACTTATTTAAATCTGCAACTAATAAATATAATGATCGTGATGGAATGACTCTAAACATGCAATTGATATGTGTGTATCCCTTGTTTAGATCCTTAGGTACGAATGACGATTGTACTACATGGTTAGGTACCCGATATCATGTTATGATGACTACGGGAAAGGAAACGGACTCGCAATGATGCAAATCATTGCGGAGACGCTTATTCTCCCTTATTCATCCTCAGCCGACATAGTGACACTTCCCATACATGTTGATCTGGATTGGTACCTCGTACGCAACTTGTAACTAATCATAACTCATTTATCTATCTTAATAAACTAAATGAACCTAGTAAATAGGAATGGACATAAATGAATGCTTGAGTTGTCAAATATGAACATTAATAAGATGGAAAAGAATCTATATAACTGAACTAGGTTAAGGACAAGTTCCTAACAACGATTGTGCCATCACATTACCAAGCATGGCATACATGTCTCTAAAACTTTGGCCAAAGTAGTCTAAGTTGTTGATTGCACTGTCCCAGATTCACCAAGGATCTAAGATGTCGGATGCCCGATGGGATTCAAATGATTGAGTTCCAGATATGCACTTAAAAAACAATATTTGATTATCAATGCCTGAATAAAAAGAAAACCAATAATATACCTTGTATACACACTCGTAAAGAATAACCTAGGAGCGATCGGTTACTAATCGACTCATGCAGCTGCACACAGTTTATAACAGTTATAGAATGGATTCAATTTCATATTTATGCTGGATTTAAGTGTTGGGTATTTAAATCAGTGAAGCATGAAGTTCATATAAAAAAAATCCTATTTGAGAAGCGTAATAAAGAGGTTGTTACATTTTGGTATTAGAGCGAGGTTGCAGCTCTTGGACTAATTGGGTCCTTACACTAACTAAATTCTTTTTTGTTTTCAGAAGACAAGATATGGGAAGGATGTACCGTGACAAAAGAACCGGAGGAGATTTTTTTGTAGGTCCAACGGTGCAAAGTTAGACAAAATTCTAGCAATCCTTCGATATACCCGGAACCGATTAGCTCCCCCTTGGAGCAGCTGGTGATGGGTGAAAATGACAAGTTATAAGAAAAACAACTTTAACTTGTTAATAACAATCAACAAGGGAGTTGTTTGATTGTTGAACTGACTAATGATGACAGATTTCGGATTTACAAATCCAAAGATGAATTAAACCCAAAATTGGGAGAAACATTGGATGATTATGGACATTCTTCTGACGGAGTGATATTCAGAAAAGCCAATAGGCTAAAACTGAATCAACAAGACATTCCAACTCGTAAAAAGGAGAAGAATCATAAGAGTGTCAACTCTTCTTCATCAAGGAATGCTAAGAAAATGTGGTAGAAGAAACATAACACAAAAATAGGTATTGACAGGAATACGAATGCAAAAAAGCTTGTTGTAATTACCCGCAAGAAAAAGCAAAATAACGCTGCAGGTGGCAAGATTGGATGTGGTCAAAAGGGACCTGCTGGAGGATGTTTCATATGTGGGAGTGAGCATTATGCCAACAATTATCCTTTGAAGAAGATGAACAAACAGCTGTTGACGATGAATGCTGCAAGGACAAACAACCAATAAAAGGAACAAGTAGCCCTAACAAGAAGTTGGGAAAGTTGTGAAGGACTCCCTGTGGTTGGTATAGAACAATACTAAGTAGGATGAAGTTCGATGTACCTAATGATTAGCTGACAACTAATTGAGAAACCTGATTTTTCTTTGTAGTATGGGAACAAAATTGTTTAAATTTCAGACCTATGTCTGTCAACGTAACATTGATGGTGCTTATCATCTTCACGAAATTAGAATTATATTTAAATGCATTTGGACTTGCGATATATATATATTGTTTTGACACAAATCAATGATTATTTGGTACGAAGGGAAAACAAGTACCTATAAAATATGTGAAAACAACAAGCCTAAAAGGCAAAGAAAGGAACAGATTAGATGGTGAAGTGATCACTGACAATGACCCAAGGATGAAGTTATCCTAAATATAAAAACCATATATGTATTTGGATAAAACCAGCCGGAAAAGGAAAATTGTTCAGTGCATTTGAAAGAAATTGAGAATTGCATAGAGTAAAGTTTGGAAAGACAAGTGGGGTAAAGAAACAAAACAGATGGGAAGACTTGGAAAAAAATATAGAAAACAAAAATTTCCTGGTTTGTTTTTGTGATATCTACCTTGTTTTTGACTATTTGTATTATATATTAAATAATATTGCATGATATGACTGGCTGTAGTGACAAAAATTATGTGACAATTTTTGTTGTTTGAAAGGCTGTTACAGCCAATACAATTGAATTCAAACTTGGTAAATTGCAAATTTTTGATAAAAATGTTGACTGTTCTCTTGTTAGATATAATTTGGGATTTGATTATTTTGATTGCGTTAATGAGTGAAAATCATCGGGATGGTAATTCATCAAGGGGGGAAGTATGTCACACCCCGCAATTTGTGTCTGCCTCGTTGAAACAGATGGGTCATATATGATGGGTGGGTCACGTGAATTGAAGGATAAACTCTGTTGTGGAGTCGTATATGCAGCCACACGTGCATGTGCATAACCTGTAAAGGATATGCACACATACTTGTAGTTGCATGTGCAACCCCACAGCAGCGATTATCATTCGGCACACGAGGTATACTCAAAATTTATGACGTGTTCATGTTTTGTTTGGTTGTTTCGGTAGTAAATATGATTGTGCACCATGCTATGCGGTATATTATGAGCTATTATCTTGTTGCAATGGACTGACGACTTGCTTATGCTTTGTGCCTATATTCTACCCATTGTTACGGTTCTTGATATTAATTTATGTGCACTGTTGTAGCGTGCTTGAAGCAATGGGATTAGCACACTAACAGTTGAACATGTTTGTGTATAAACATTACCTTGATTCCATTGCTATACTTTGTGACCATGTTAATGCACACCTAACAAGTTCATATGTTCTAACTCCTATCTGTTTAACTGTCACAATATGTTGTTTTACCAGATTTAATAGGTAACTGTAAATAAGTATGCTATCGAACTTCATATGCTGAGGTATGGTGATCGTGATCATGTTATTGCTATTGTTTACCTTGGGTTTGGATGACCACATCTGATAAGATTGGATTTCATGTGTTTGGGCAATATGATCTTGTCTATTAATAGAAGGAGCTAAATAACAATGGCATTAGTATGATGATCATATTATTAATAAAGGAGATGAACCTTGAATAACGAAGGGACATAAAGCAAGTTTAAGATTATTACTTTTGGATTTAGACATTGTAAGTTGGAGCACTAATACTCGAGGCTTAGGTAAGGCTAGGCTTAGTTGTTATATTCAATTCTTAATGTCTTAACAATGCGGAAGGTTCTAATGTTATTATCCTTAAATCTTACCATATAAAGAAAACACAAACGTTATGGGGAAATTAATCTTATACCTAATGTTCATAAGCTTGGCATCAAAGTTATAAGGACCTAAGCTAAGTCTTTGATCATTCGAACTAATTATGTTTTAAAAAAATTGATAAGGGGGCATATTGGTGACCACCCCTTTTGTACTCCGTACAACGGACAATATTAAAAGAACCAGCTAAGTATGTTGGAGCACTAATACGCAAGGCTTAGGCAAGGCTAGGCTAAAGGTGTCCCCAAATTTCACCCTGAAATTTGGGACAACCCATTTAAAAAAAAAATGTTCCTTTAAAATAGCGGGTCTTTTTGTGTTTTTATTGCCAGAAGATCTCTGTATTATGTTGGGATATTCCCAGATATCCAAACGACAAGTGGGTCAGCATGGAGTTGTGCAGGCAGCTCGTGGAGATGCATGACCTACAATCAAAGCGACACAAGTCTACAGGTTCCTTTCCGATCATAGTAGGCTATAACTGCTGCTAGAGCATCCACAAGGCTAGAGGAATCGAAGCTTAAATTTTTTCTAAGTATGAGCATGAGCTCTTCCCAGCACGGCTGAACTTCGATCCATATGGGGTAGCAAAGAAGACAACCTCCTAGGAATACTCGCATGTGCCTTCATTAGAAGACTTCTGAATGAAGTGCAGAAACGAGTATGAAGTCAGAAAGAAAGACTTAGCAGATTATCGACACAACAAGTGTTTGATTATGGATTAGCTCAGATACCTGCAGATCTCACAGATGATGGACCTGTGTTACTTGACACTTATCATCAGATGGGAGGCGATAGAGCTGCTCTTCAGGAAAACATTCGTGGCTGCCACACGATCGAGGAAAGATCTGCCGCGGTTTTGGTCAACACCTCGAACTGGTTGCTGACAAAGGGGTATTGCCTTGATGAAGCTTTGATGAATCAGATCACAAGCAACCTTAGCGCAAGAGACTCCATCAAAAGAAAGCACAAAGGTGAAAGCAGTAGAAGGCCTGAAAAGCTTAAAGTGCACAATAAGTCTCAGACACTGGAAAAGGTCACTTCTACGGCTATGGTGCTAGTTCCAACTTCTCCAACGTCAACTCACACACTTCACCTGTCTTTGAACCTCAGGGAGATCTTATCGTTCCTCTGTTGAATCCAGCAACGTTTGTGTTTTCTCCTCGGCCACTCCAATCTTCACCTCTTTCTGAAGAAAAGCTAAAGTTGCAGATGGCAGATTTTGAAAGGGCATTGTCTTTGGACAATTCAGAAGATGGCAATCATGACACTGTAGCAAATTCGGATGGAGAGGAACCAGAGCACGAGATGGTGGTGCATTCAATGACTCCTCATTCTCTGAAAAGCAATTTCTCAAAGTGGTTGGCTTCACAGTCAATCCCAAAAGTTAGAGAGGAGATCAACCTGGAGGAACATGACTTGCAACTGCTCCTGAGTTTGGGCGGAAAATATAGAAGACCTAAAGTTGCTAAGGTGACTTCTAGGTTGATTATTGAAGAATCGGGGAAAAAGTTTGCTGAGGTATCAGAAAGGCAAGCTTACGGCAGTAGATATATCAATAACCAAGGTGCTAATAGGTCAAACTACCACCGAAGGATTAAAGCAAGACACCCAGACACTAATAAATGCTTTTGTCCTTAAGCTTGATAAAGCGAACGCAGAAAAAGCTGAACTTCAAAAGCAAGTTTCCCAGTTGTGCGAGATCATTGCTAAGGTTGCCAAACCTTCCTCTCAGCCAATTTCAGCACATGAGCAGGTGAGTGATCAACTTATGCAAGAAGTGGAAAATGCAGGTAACCAAGTTAAATCTATCGACGGATGGAAGAGCCTAATCATTCGCCAAGCTTCTATACAGCTCAGGGAGGTGCCAGCTCGTCTAAAGGTTATGAAGGATGCATTAGTTCAGCTGAAGCAACTAATGACAAGCATGGTGGATATGAATACAGTAGCAGAAAGTAACCTGGGCACTTTGGTCGAGATAAATAAGCTGTTGAAGGAGGTTTTAATTGCAGAACAAATTGTGCCTGATGGATCGGTTGAAAAGGGGAAGCAGGTGGAAGCGAGCATCGATGTTTTGAGCTAAGGATTGCTACAATTCAAGACAGAGAAAGAAGATGTGGCTAAAGCGGATGGGAAATTGCTGAACTATATGTTCGAAACTCGAGGGTATGGTATTGTCACTGTCGAGCAATGTAATTGCTTTCACCAATGAGGAAGTGGTTGGGAACGTTTCTTCATACAAAAAGACCATTCCCAACAAAGTGCATGATTCCCTAGAACGATCTCTTCTGATGATTCAAGAGAGGATTGATGAAGCTGTTAGGCCTAGGTTTGAACGAGTTTGAATTAAGTCTGATTAATTGTCTGCATAGTGGTATAGGTGCTCAGGTAAAGTTGAAAAAATTCATGCTTGCTTTGCATGCAAACAAAACATCAAATTTTGGGGCAGCAGGCTTGATATATGCAGATTTTTATAATTAAAATCAAGTGTCCATGTTTCGGTTGCCATCTTTGCCTGAATTAACTACAGGAATTCACTACAGGTGCTTTTATAAGAGAAAGAGAGCTTAAATCAATGTCCAATACATTGAACATATCCTCCGAATCTGAAGAAATCTCCAGATCTGTACCGGTTGTAAAGAATTTCGGCTAAATAAAAAGAAAAAGAATTGCTCAGACAAAAAGCACTCCAGCCATGGCAAAACGTGATGAACGAGAAAGATCAGCAGAATCGTGCATAGATCCAAATCCATATTCAAATTCAAATTCAGATCTAGATCCATAATTACAAAGACTTCATCCTCTTGTTTCGAATGCAGCCCCTAAAGAAGTCAGTGCATGGAGAATTCCTTCCAGGACCTTGTGCATGTCTCCCAATCTTCCAGTTGAAGCCTTCATTGAATTTGCATTCACCCGGAGTGCTTTCCATTATTTTTAATTGCTCATATGCAATTAAAAATAAAAATGATGAGTTATTTACGGCAAACATTGCACTGATGCATGTACTGGAGAAGAACTGTAAAAGCTTCAAGGATAAAAGAGAAGACAAGTGTAAAGGCAATACCCGCAAGCAAATCACAGTCACTTGCTTCCAGATCCAGCTGCTTCCAGATCCAGTTTGGTGAGAATCAAAGGCAAAAGAGTTAGCTGTATGCAGAATATGAAAAAGGACAAGGCTGCAGCTTTCCTCTTTCTTCTTCTTTCTCTTATTTCCTCCAACAAAGTAATTGAGCAATCAATTAAATTATAAAACTTAAGTGATTGGTTTAAAAGCCATTACTTGAAGAAGTCAACTACTTGGAAATAGGTGGCAGACATGCAAAATAGAAGGTTCTATCTTCAGTTGCAAGTCATGCATGTCATGCAAAGAGGAATTCTAGGAGGGAGATTACCAGTTGTTTCCTTTCCCAATTCCACATGTGCCAGTTCAACTAAAGGCTTCCTATTTGTAATTTCCCCTCTACATGCTATAAGGAGAGGAAGAACCTTCGGGTTAATGATTAGAATTTGTAAGCAGCATTCTTGTGTTCCAGACTTTGTGCTGAAATCCCTAATAGCTATTTAAAGCAAAAGAATAGAAAGGAGCAGATTTCTGGAGAACTTTGTGTCACGGTGTATTTTGTTTCTAGCTTCTTGTCCTAGATCTACTTATAAACTTTGTTAGATCTGAAAGTTGCCTTTGTTTATAATTCTATGTGTAAATATCTATTGGTTCTGTGTATTTGTATGCAATCAACTCTGTTCTCTATTGATTAGGTTGCACATCTTCCCTATTTCTTCCCTATGTTTTTTATTATTTCCTCCTTTAGATATTTCGTTTTTTTAACAGTTGTTTACTTGCTGCAAAACTATACAGCTATGGTTCATGAGCTGCATGGTTAAAGTAAAACCCCATATAGATACTAACATATTTTAATTGACAAATCTGACATGGGAGCCTCACCGGTAAATGAGAGAGATTTATCTCATGACTGCCTAGGTTTTCAGCTATGCAGAAAATCTAGCCAACAAGAATAGTAGGGCGGATGAGCGAGTTGCAAGAGATAATCTTGGAGGAGATACATCACCTAGAAGTGGTGTAAAATACTTCTCTCGAGAAAGGCAAGAGTGACCCAGGTTGTGCTTTATTCATTTTCGGCAACCTGAAGAGCGTGCCTCAAAGACAAAATCTAGGCCCTCAGAACTAGCACTCCCAAGTAGTTGTATGTTAGTAACTTTTCATATTATTCATGCTTGATGAAGAAGAAATGGAGGTGTATGTCCGAAACCCATTGAGTCTGTCTTAGGTGGCATGACCTTGGTCTTCCCCAGATAAAACGTCATTCAATGCTTGAAGAATCACAGAATCAAAGCAAGTGCATTTTGGAAGATGTCTTTGATCAGCCCCTTGGTCTAGCAACGAGAAGAGGCTAGTAAAATTTGGCGTTATCGTCATCAAATAGGAGAGTAGAGTTATCAAGATTTGGTTTATCCAAGAAAGAAGCAAGCACATCTAGACTCCTGAACCTGTGATCATACGAATGAAAATGGTATTCCAGCTCATCAATCTTAATGCCAAAGCCGGTAGGAGATCAAGGGGAACCCCTGTTTAACCCCAATGGTTCTCCTTATGAGATCAGACAATTTGCAGTACGAAGATGACCAATGATGGACTCATAGAGGCGCATGATGGTAATAAAAGAGTCTCAGAAATTCACCCTGATTTGCTGAATTAACGTTGGAATCCAAATATGATGGCATAGTGGTACGCATGATTTCAAATAGAGCACAGGCGAAGGATTCGGTTCGGATCGAATTTTAAAGCAAAAGCGAACTTGTTCAAAATGCTAGGTTCGGTTGGGGACTTTCACCTGACTTTGGCAAAAAATTTAGTCTTTAGTTCGTTTTGGATTTTTTTTACACAAGGACAGAATGTCAAAATCCATTTTGCAGAAAGGGTCCGAGAGGATGTAGAAGCAAAAATTGCTTTCATGTGCCATGCCTTTAATTCTATGGTTCAGTTTATAGTCCGATTTCTCCAAACAGTGCATATGCAGTGGTAAAGGCATCTAAGCATTCATGGCAATATATTTTGCTCACATATTGTGGTCCTAAAATCCATTTTTGAACCTAAAGTTTGGACCCAAGCAAGAGTTATTATTAAGAGGCACATGGGTGACATAAGGTGCAGGAATATGACCTAGATATAAAGCCCACAAAGCTGGTTCTAGGAAGAGGTCTTGCGAATTGATGACTGAGATGAAAGCAACAGTAACCAGTTAAGAAATTCAAGATTTGCCTATGATTCTTTTTATAAATCTGGTGGAAGAATGGTATAGTAATATTGCCTATTTTCTAACTTATGGAGAATGCCAGGATCAACTTTCTCGAAAGGAAACGGGTACTATTAAACTGAAGTCCAAGGACTTTGTCCTTTGGGACAATGGTTTCCATATAAAAGAGGAATTGATGGTGTGTTTCTCTGATGTGAGATAAAGCTCAGCAGGATCAGCTTTTAAAACAATTTCATAATATGGCTTGTGGTGGTCATTTCTTAACCCGAGTCACAACTCACAAGATCCTCCAAGCAAGGTATTATTGGCCCACACTTTTTCAAGATACTGCAATGGTGGGTATCCAGATGCAAGCATGTCAACACTTTGTTGAGCTGCTTCTGCTAAAATTGCCCAACATTACCTTTAAAACTCATATCATAATTGAAAAGAATGGCCCTTCCAACAGTGGGGCATGGATTTTATTGGTATGCTCGAACCCGGCCTCCAGTGTCGGTCATCATTGACATCCTAACAACTACTGATTATTTCAAGTAAGTGGGTAGAAGCCATTCCTGTTAAGAACCACCACTTCCGCGGAGGTGTGTAATTTTATAAAAGAAAATATTGTTATTAGGCTTGGCTTGCCCAGTAACATAGTAGCAGATAACGCTCCTAATTTTTCTTCTGAGGAGCTAGTCGAGTTTTGCTACACTCATGGAATTCATTGGTACATTCTTCCAATTATTACCCACAAGGGAATGGCCAGGCTGAATGTCAAGCAATAAGAATCTGGTGACTATCATGCAAAAATTAGTGAGGTGAAAATCAAAGGACTTGGCACAAAAAGTTGTTTGATGCACTATGGGCAGATAGAATTACACCAAAGAAAGCTATAGGCATGTCCCCTTTCTAGCTGTTATATGGGAGAGACGCAGAATTGCCTCTTACCTTGGAATTGCCTACTTTACAACTTTCTAAAGCTTTGGAAGGATGTTACATTCACTAATGGCATTGAAAAGAGAATAATGTATTTGACTGAATTGCGAGAAGTACAGGTTCAAGTAGCCGACAGATTGTCAGAACATCAAAGGAAGGTGAAGGTGATCTTGAATAAAAAGGCCAGAGAAAGAAAGTTTGAGATCCGTGACTGGGTCCTTTTATAAGACAAAAGACGAGAAATAAAAGGCATGCACAGGAAGTTTGGTTCACTTTGGAAAGGGCCTTTTGTGATCAAGAAGACTTTCCGGGACAGATAGCTTCATCCTTGCTCATCAGGATGGAATTGAACTGTCGTTCCCTTTCAACGGGCAACATTTGAAACTTTTTCGGATTAAGAGTGTAGGGTAAAACCTGTATGTATATAAATAAACTTTATTTTTCTTTATTTCTCGATGTTGTGTTGTTTTTGTTTGCTTGACCCCGATTGCATAATGCAACAAGATACGAAACCAAAGATGTTGGGATCTCATCTTTACTCTTGTCTTTTTGACAGAGGCAAAGATGTCCATTGGTTTGGAGCCGACTGGTGTCCCCAGATTTCACCCTAAAATCTGGGACAACCCATTTAAAAAAAATCGTTCTTTTAAAATAGCGGGTCTTTTTGTGTTTTTATTGCCAGAAGATGTCTGTATTATGTTAGGATATTCCCAGTGTATCATATGAGCCAATTTCGACAAATACCCAGATGCCCAAACTCGTTTTATCCCTCCGCCAAGTTTTGTCTGCGGGAAATTTTTATTTAATTATTTATTAAATAAATAATGTCTCGTTTGAAGTAAATTGTGCTCCAGTTGAACCCTGTTGAAGTTTTGCATGCCAGTATTCACTATATCAATAGGGTTTTCACCAGGAATGAATTTAGGGAATTGTCTGTGACTTCTGGCAACGTTTTTTGCTTTTATTTATTTCTTTTGCATTTTTCTCCTGGTTTTCTCCCCGGTTTCTCTGTGAAATTCCCCTAGGTCAATTATTTCGCCAGTATAGTCTGTTTAATTGCCTGAAGCATCTGGAGATCATCTACCAACACAGTGCCAGAAGGAATCAGCCTCAAAATGCAAGCTTCTAACCAAAAATGATGAAGTCATGCACAAAAAGCCTCTCCTAGGCAAGTCGCACTTTTTGGGAATGAGTAGAGTGTAAGCTGTAGTGGGATTTTTGGTAGCAGCAGGTAGGTGGGAATTTATTACCTACCTTGCAGGGTGAAAATTCCTATGAAGTCAAAGTCAATTAAGCTGCAGTGGGAAAATTAGAGGCAGTAGGCAGGCGGGAATTTCTTACCTGCCTTGCAGGGTAAAAATTTCCATTATAAAATAAAGAAAAAAAACTTAAAGCACCAATGGGAATTTTCTGCCTGCCTAGTAGGCTAACCTTTCCCATCAGAAGGTTTTATTCACCCATACAAGTCGCACTTTTCTAAAAGGAGCTATTTTTAATGCAAGTCGCACTTTTTAGAAAGTCACTTAAGCTGCAGTGGGAAAATTGGAGGTGGCAGGCAGGCGGGAATTTATTACCTGCCTTGCAAGGTAAAAATTCCCATGATGAAAGTCAAATCACTTAAGTGGAAGAAGGGATTTTTAGAGCTGCAGTGCAGGGTGAAAATTCCCATCAGAAGTTGACTTCTTAAATTTAGAATTCACCCATGCCAAAAAGTGCGACCCATTTGGTGATTAAACAATGATATTAATGATATTTATTAATAGCTTTTCTGCCTAATTTTGGCGCCATGGATGAATAGAAAGTCAATGCATGAAGGCTAGTCAAAGAGAACTGAAGGTAGCATGCTAAAAATAAATAAATTAAATTTATTTAATGGCAGCGAACAACATGCAAAAATAGGTGCCCAATTTGGGTGAATAAACATCATTGTTTATTAATTAATTGTCAGGAATAGGGTGGAAAATTATTAGAAATAGAATGTTGAGGGTTATATAAGCATGGGCTGCCATAGTGAAGATGTAATTAATTCTTTTTGCAAAGGATTGCAGCCCGGACAGTTTTGGCGCCCAAGGAAGGAGGATTTTTGCATCAAAAAGTGTTTTTCATTGTCAGAAAGCTTCAAAGTTTGGCGCCTAGGGTTGGAGGAGCTTGATTTAAGCCTTGTTAATTATCTGCATGTTGGTATAAGTGCCCAGATGAAGTTGAAATTATTGATTTTTGCTTTGCATGCAAGTAAAGCCTCAAATTTTAGGGCAGCGGGCTTTATATGCAGATTTTTGTGATAAAAATCAAGTGTTCATGCTCTGGATTCTTTCTTTGTCTGAATTAATTGCAGGTATTCATTACATGTGCTTATATAAGTGAAAGAGAAGTTCAAATCAATGTCAAGTACATTGAATATATCTTCCGAATCTGAAGAAATTACTAGATCTGCACAATTTGCAAAGAATTCCGGCAAGATTAAAAGAAAAAGAGTTCAGACAAAAGTTTCTCAGATAAAGATTGCTTCGGCCATGATGAAGCGGGATGAAAGAGAAGGATCAGTGGAATCATGCATTACTTCTAGATTTGCTGATATCAATGACACGGATTTAGGCCCCAAACCCCTCTCTAAATTGATTGACAGATCCAGGGCTGGAAAGACGTCTCTTATGCGGGCAATAAAAAACAGTGGAATTATTCGAGCTTCAACATTCCCAGTCACAACTTAGTTGCCTAAATTTGTCATGGAGTGTGCAAGGTCATACCATCTCCTATCCAAAACAATCTGGGATGCTGCGGGAAAGACGATAATCAGGCTGGATGCACAATTTATCAATTATTGTCTGAAGATTCCAACGCGACCAGTGGTGACTACAATTAGCATGTTGGACGCTAGCAACAGATGGGAGAAGCACAAAGAAGACTGTGTGGGCATAATGAATAGAAGATATATGAAAAAGCCTAGGTCTCCATCAAAGTTCTCGAGGACTCTTCCACGATACAATTTAGTTCAGGAAGTGGATGATATTACTAAATTGCTATGCAGGATAAATGGAGAAGCCAACACTCACAACTTCCACTCATGGATGTATGCCTTCATTAGAACCATTGAGATCAACAAAGCTGATTCAATAATCAATTGGGCGGAGATCATCAGTGATAACATTGGTGAGCAACTCCGAAGTGTGAGGCGGACATACAACTTCAAGATGACTTCATACCTAGTATACGCAGCAGCTTTGCAGGGTATATTTTCCAAGTTGGATAGACGAGGCATACTCTCTAAGGATCCCATTTTTTAGTGCTACCCGTAGTTGACAGTTCCTGAATGCCATAAAGATTACAAAGTGGTCAACGATGGATTCTTCTACGGATTCATTTGCAAATTGAACAGTGATCCAAAGACCAACAGGGTGAGCAAAGAAGCTTGGGAAGCTATATCCTAACATGGCTGTATTTTCATCCAGTTTGCAGACTTCACATACCTCAGGGTAACTGGCTTTTCGGGAGAATCAGTCAAGTTGCCAAGATATCCAAGCGACAAGTGGGTCATCATGGAGTTGTGCAGCCAGCTCGTGGAAATCCATGACCTACAATCAAAGTGGCACAAGTCTACAGGTTCCTTTCCGATCACTATAGGCTATTACAGCTGCCAAAGCATCCACAAGGCTAGAAGAATCGAAGTTGAAATGTTTTCTGAGTATGAGCATGAGTTCTTCCCAGCACGGCTGAACTTCGATCCATATGGGGTAGCAAAGAAGACAATCTCCCAGGAATACTCGCATGTGCCTTCATTAGAAGACTTCTGGATGAAGTGCAGAAATGAGTACGAAGTCAGAAAGAAAGACTTCAACAGGTTATCGGCGCAACAAGTGTTTGATTATGGATTAGCTCGGATACCTGTAGATCTCACAGATGATGGGCCTGTGTTACTTGACACTTATCATCAGATGGGAGGGATAGAGCTGCTCTTCAGGAAAACATTGGTAGCTGCCACACGATCAAGAAAAGATCTGCCGCGGTTCTGGTCAACACCTCGAATTGGTTGCTGTTAAAGGGGTATTGCCTTGATGAAGCTTTGATGAATCAGATCACATGCAACCTTAGCGCAAGAGACTCCATCAAAAGAAAGCACGAAGGTGAAAGCAGTAGAAGGCCTGAAAAGCTTAAAGTGCACAAGAAGTCTCAGACACAGGAAAAGGTCACTTCTACGGCTATGGTGCTAGTTCCAACTTCTCCAGCGTCAACTCACAGCACTTCACCTTCCTTTGAACCTCAGGGAGATCTTGTCGTTCCTCCGTTGAATCCAACAACGTTTGTGTTTTCTCCTCAGCCACTCCAATCTTCACCTCTTCATGAAGAAAAGCTAAAGTTGCAGATGGCAGAGTTTGAAAGGGCATTGTCTTTGGACAATTCAGAAGATGGAAGTCACGACACTGTAGAAAATTCAGATGGAGAGGAACCAGAGCACGAGATGGTGGTGCATTCAATGACTTCTCATTCTCTAGAAAGCAATTTCTCAAAGTGGTTGGCTTCGCAGTCAATCCCAGAAGCTAGAGAGGAGATCAACCTGGAGGAACATGACTTGCAGTTGCTCATGAGTTTGGGCGGAAAAGATAGAAGACCTAAAGTTGCTAAGGTGACTTCGAGGTTGATTATTGAAAAAGCGGGGCAAAAGTTCGCTTAGGTATCAGATCCAGCAGAGGGAAAGTAGAAAGGCAAGCTTATGGCAATAGATATATCAATAAACAAAGTTCCAATAGGTCAAACTACTACCGAAGGATTAAAGCAAGACATGCAGACACTAACAAATGCTTTATTCCTTAAGCTTGACAAAGAAAAGGCAGAAAACAATGAACTTCAAAAGCAGGTATCCTAGTTGTGCGAGATCATTGCTAAGGTTGTCAAACCTTTCTCTCAGCCAATTTCAGCACATGAGTAGGTGAGTGATCATCTAATGCAGGAAGTGGAAAATATAGGTAACCAAGTTAAAGCTATGGATGAATGGAAGAGCCAAATCATTCACCAAGCTTTTGTACAGCTCAGGGAGGTGCCAGCTCATCTAAAGGTTATGAGGGATGCATTAGTTCAGCTGAAGCAATTAATGACAAGCATGGTAGATATGAATACAGTGGCTGAAAGTAACCTCGGCACTTTGGTCGAGATAAATAAGTTGCCGAAGGAGGTTTTGATTGCAGAACGAATTGTGCCTGATGGATTGGTTGAAAAGGGGAAGCAACTTGAATTCACAGTCTCTTTCTGCTTGGAGATCTTCAGAATTATGCTGAAAAGAATGCGGGTGCTCGAGGGTATGGCATTGTCATTGTCAAGCATTGTAATTGCTTTAACCAATGAGGAAGTGGTTGGGAACGTTTCTTCATACGAAAGGACCATTCCAAACAAAGTGCCTGATTCCCTGGAAGGATCTCTTCAGATGAATTCAAGAGAGGATTGATGAAGCTGTTAGGCCTTTCACGATGAATCCAATCAATAAGATGGTAATGCTGCAATCAGACATTAAGAAGTTCGGACCTAGTTTGAAGGAGGTGGAAGTGAGCATCTAAGTTTTGAACGAAGGATTGCTGCAATTTAAGAAAGAGAAAAAAGTTGTGGCTAAAGCGGATGGGAAATTGCTGAACTATATGTTCGAAAAGTATATTCAGTATCAAAACAAAAAGAAAGTGTAGGAGTTACAGTTGGCAGATCTTCCTTCTTCTTTTCTTTCTTCTCTTATTTCTTATGTCCCTGGATGTAATTGTAAACTTAAAAGTTATTGGTTTGAAAACCATTACTTTAAGTTATTTTGAATGACTCTTTGAGTTAAGAGACAGATGTCCACAATTTTGGCTTGAACTCCTGATGCATGTCACTAAGAGAGGAATTAAACGGAAGATGATTGCCAGATGTTGTCTTTACTTCTTGTTATGATCTAGTTCAATTATAGTCTCCTATTTGTAATTTCCCCTCTACGTGTTATAAGTAGAGGAAAAATCTACGGGTTAAATGATCGGAATTTGTAATCAGCATTCTTGTGTTCCAGACTTTGAGCTAAAACCCCTAATTTCTGCAAGCAGAGGAATATAGAAGAGATTTCCGGAGAGCTGAAACCCTTGATTTCTGCAAGCTAAGTATGGAGGACTTGGCAAAATAGATGGTTAACTATTAGTATATAAATGTTAGTAGAATTAAGTTGTACTACTAATTTTAAATGTGGAAGTCGATGGCGAATAAGTGGAGGGAAACAGGTACTCGCATGCCATGCATTCAATGCCTCAAAATCTACTCCACCGCCTCGGGAAACCACGAGGTGGTTTTGGGGAAAAACTGGAAAGTTGTTTGGTTATTGTTGTTTTGATTTTGGGGTAAGTTTTGTTGAGCTCTGCATGCTCAAGGGTTTCCTATTTTCGTGCTTCTTGTTTGATCACTTGAACTATTGCATGCATCATTTTAACTGTGAGTTGAGAGATTTGACATAAACATTTTTAGTTGGAAATAATAAATAAGATGGAGAATGTTGGAGGTTTTGTTTTATTGTGGATTCGATTTTTGATGTGTTTGCAAAGAAAGCTTGGAAACAGGAGGAAGAAGACGAGGAACTGGGCTATCGATTTCACGCATGATTTGTTCTTCTTTTTCCTTAATGATTTACTCTATTGATGATTTGCTTAGACAAAATCTCTACAATAGCTATTTCTCTTGATATTGATTGAAACGGGATTTTATGTAATAATATTATTTTGGGTATTACTATTTTGGTTTCATTACTTGAATATGGTTGTGAATGAAATCTCATAAACGATACAATGTTTTCATTTATTGTTTGCTTTTGCTATATTTTGTTGGAGGAATGTAAAGTTTGCTTCTATGGTATTGCGATGATGGTAATCGAGTTATCCAATAACCGTACACTTCCTATGGTTTATTTAAGTAAAAACATTTGATACGTATTCAGTTTTATCCTTACCTTGCTATCGCGCGTATGTTGAATGTGGTTATTATTTTGTTCGGCCTGTTAGGGTCAACTCTCTGTGAATTATTAGAGGATTGTGCTCCTCAACCCTTTCTGAGTCTTGCAGATGGCTTACGAGGTTGGGTTGTGTTTATGTTTTATCTTCGAGATCGCAGCTTCTTGCTCAACACACAGACTTCAATGGATTCATGGTTGCTCTAAGAGATACTCGGGTTATTTAGTGTCATTATTATCCTTCTCCTGTGATGGTAGGAAAGCTGAATAGTTGGGCTACACTGCCTAATGGCAAGCCAATGGATAAGATGAATGGTCAAATCCCTGCTTAACGTCACAGTCTTTTCTAATGATGTAAATGGTTGTTAATTGAACTGGATCCTTATTTCAGTATTGATATTATTTTGCCATTTCAATCAGCCTTAAAGGAATGTAGATATTCTATAGAGTTCATACCCAGATTGAGGGTGTCATTTTGCACCATCTCGTACTTTGAATGAAATAATTTATTGGTGATTGTACCATTTGTGTCGTCGAACTTGGAGGGTCAAGCTCAAGGAGGTCTATTTGATCTCTGTGAATGTGAAGCCTTGTTAGGCAACGATTTAACTCTGTACTTTACCCTATTTGGGAACTCCTTTACGCTTAGCTGGAATAAGATATAATTTCCTTAATGGACTAAGTAATTATCTGTTTGGTCTCTATGCTTACACTCTAAAGGAAACTTCATAAGTTAACTTAATGGTGTTCGGAAAGTTTAAGGTAATTGGAATTTACCTTAGGATAATTGAATATACACTATATCTCCGCATGTTTAATTTTTGCTCTAGGTCGATTGACTATAGTGATCTATGTTGAGTGTAAGGGAAGTCTCGAGGCTAATAGCTCTCGATTACTTAGTATATTCATCTTGACTTGCTTTGTCCTAGGCATTAAAAGGAAATGTGGAGTAGTTAAGTTTGTGGTGATGGTTGGTATTGGTTCAGGAAAATTAAGGATTTCCTTGAGAGAAACATCAACCAATCCCGATATTAAGTATTCGTTTTTAAAATCTACATGTTTAAGGTTATATATAGAATGAACAGTTATTATTAGAATTACTGTGGGCTTATTCTAGCAAAGGATGATTGTTTTTAAAATGGAGTGATAATGTTCTGTTTTATTATCATTACTCTGGCAAGAAGTCCATAGAATTGTCCACCCGACAAATTTTCTTGCCAAAATATTTCAGTTCTTCCCTAAGTAGCCGAGTTTTCTCCGCAGTTGCACACATGTATTTGAAAAGTGAGACTACCTCTTGGATCAATGTTCTGCCTTTCTCCAAGATCATACCTGTCCATTTACTGTTCGCTCGTCCCTATATGGTGAACTCTTGAGTCTTCTTAATGGATTCTTGACCAATACGACTTATTGGAGCTACTCCCTCAATCGGAATTGATTAAGTATTCCGATCCACAATATGTTGCATGTAAGAGGAGAGTGTTTGTACTTGTTCTTCCAATTCTTCAATCCTTTTCTTGTATTCTCGATTTATCGCCATCAAGCGAGTGGAAGATTGCTGAAACATGTGCTCGACTCCTTCATGGGTGGTTGGGCCCGATGGAATAGTACTCATCTCGTAATCAGTTGGTATCATTTCTTCCACCAGCTTGATTACCTTGGGTCGGACCACTTCAATATATTGTTCAGTTGTCCCGCAACTGAAAAAGCGTGACGCCGTATGAGCAAACTTTATTTTCTTTCCCTTGGCCAAAGACACTAGCAATGATAAATCGGGAATTGTGACCTGTTGGACAGTACAGGTCTTTTCTGAAATCATCTCCTTCATCCATGGGAACATCTCACCTTCCTCTGGCTCTACAACTGTCAACTTCTCATTGTTTCTTCACACTGAAGGGTTGTTTCTTGCAAAGGAGCAGCAGGAGTGATAGCAGGGAGTGAAACCTCCTGTGGCAGTTCAGACTGGAATCTGAACTGGTTCAGCTTCTTCAGCTTGTGCCTCTACTACGGTTTCTTCCATTACTTGAATCTTCTTATGTGGTTTTTCGTAGTAGGAGCAGGAGTGACAACAGGGGGTGAAACCTCCTGTGGCAGTTTAGACAGGAATCTGAACTGGTTCAGCTTCTTCCGCTTGTGCCTCTACTACGGGTTCTTCCATTACTTGAATCTTCTTATGTGGCCCTACAGCTGTCATATTTGTCATTGCTTCTTCAGATTGGAGGGTTGTTTCTTGCAAAGGAGGAGCATGAGTGACAGCAGGGGGTGAAACCTCTTGTGGCAGTTCAGACTGGAATCTGAACTGGTTCAGCTTCTTCAGCTTGTGCCTCTACTACGGGTCCTTCCATTACTTGAATCTTCTTATGTGGTTTTTTGTAGTAGGAGCAAGAGTGACAGCAGGGGGTGAAACCTCCTGTGGCAGTTCAGACAGGAATCTGAACTGGTTCAGCTTCTTCAGCTTGTGCCTCTACTACGGGTTCTTCCATTACTTGAATCTTCTTATGTGGCTCTACAACTGTCATATTTTTCATTGCTTCTTCAGACTGGAGGGTTGTTTCTTGCAAAGGAGGAGCATGAGTGACAGCAGGGGGTGAAACCTCTTGTGGCAGTTCAGACTGGAATCTGAACTGGTTCAGCTTCTTCAGGTTGTGCCTCTACTACGGGTTCTTCCATTACTTGAATCTTCTTATGTGGTTTTTCAGAGTATGGGGCTCCTATCTCTTTGATCTTTCTTTTTGAACTTCCCTCAGAATGGCTTAAACTAGAAGTGACCTCCACAACTTTTTGTGATGAATGATACAACGCATGTCTCTGAGATGTGGGGAAACTTCATGTCAGCCTTCTTCTTTTGAAACCACTCCTTTGTTCTCTTGATCACCTTCTCTGTTCGCTCCGCTATGTCGCCGGACTCACGAACACTCCAATTCACCTGCGGCAAAGGGGAAGACTTCACCGCCTTGTATTCTGGTTATATAGCTCAGTTCCATCATCCTAGACACCTTCGTACCATTGAAACTTGTACTTCTTCGTCTCGCCAATTGTCATTCTCATATAATTTCGTTCTCGAACATTGAAATCATCCAAACAATTGGCCCAAAAATCTTCTATTTGTGGAACATGATGCAATTCTGGGATGTGCAATGTATCTGGATCAACACGAATGTCGAAATCAGCCCTGGGGGTTTATGAATGCAAACTTAAGTGTGCAAAGGCCACCTCCAAGTGTGATGTGTCATTGACATTTTTGCAAGTGAAGATCCCCAGTGAGATGGGAAAGGAGACAAGCTTTTTATTTCAGTTCTTGAGTTTACTGTTCACATGCACCAACTGCCTACATCGTTCGAACATTACCATTTCATCACTACAGTACCGAGGTAACCTCAATGGGGCTTGATCAAAGCCAAAGACACGGATATAAGAGAAAGTGTGGAACTGAATGAAAAACGAGCCATATCTTTTTATCAAAGAAGCCACTTGATACGACATCCTTGAATACGGGTTTCCATCCAAAGTCTTGATGACTGACATTGTGAAGACATCTTTCACTAGGTAGAAGTGTCGATGGCTCTTCTTCAACACCAATTGAGGAAAATTCTCAAATGCAAAGGTTTTGAAGATATTCTCTAAGCGAGGGCAAACCCTTTGAACGGTCGTGAACTGGTGAGGAGTTTTACACCAAGTAAGAAGTCATGGAGAACTTCTTTGTCATAGGCACTTGCAGCAATTGACGATGCAAGTTGTCGCTTATGATTTTGCCCCACTCTATCTTTTGCTCTCTTTCGGTGATTGTTAGGATGAAGAGTGCCATCCATTCTTGGAAATCTCTCATGTTTGCTTCTTAAATTTTAACAACTCGAGCATGGGTGAATTTTTGACTTCAGGTTTCGGACTTTTGACTCCCCTTTTTTGCGTTCCTTTCTACCAAGTCCCTGAATTTTTCTTTGGCTTAACTCCGAACGCCCCCACCTCTGAAGTCTGAATTTCATACTTCGAAGCTTCTTCATTTCTTGAAATCCTTTGTAATTTTCTCGACTTGATTCACTGATTTGCATGGTTTGATCCCGAAATGTGAACTCCTATGACTTAATCAATCCCTCATTTTCTCTCCATAGGGTCTTGTTTGTCCATTTCACCGAAGGGGAAAAATTGGATAATATTAACAACAATGGAGGATAAAAAATGAATGCGGAGAGAAAAAAAGGATGAATGGAAGTAGCATAAATGAAAGAAAGTGAAGAAATCCAGTAGTAATGGTTTCTCGTGTATGCGTGCAGGTAGAAGTGGAAACAGCAACAAAACTTAAAAAATTGTAAATTTTTACATCGTTAGGATGAAGAGTGCCATCCATTCTTGGAAATCTCTCATGTTTGCTTCTTTCATCACCTAACTAAGAAGGGTGATCGCATCCAAAAATCCTTCGTGGAACTAACTCTTGGAAAGAGTTTTGGGCATTCTAGAGGGCTTTCTTCCTGACTTCGTCCATGAGCCCAGTGCAAGGCCCTGTAGATAATGACTTTATGTCATTCCACTTTTTCATTGCCCTTTTTTAGTATATGACCACCATGTTACTCCAGGTGGGAATTAGCATGGAAAGAGAGAATCCTTTGAGTAATCACTGCCATGGTTGTACCGTCGTCTGTCCAGATGGTTCTTGACTCTAGTTCATAATGATGTGAACAGGCTAAGACCAACTCGATACTTTGTGTAGAGACTGGGTGTCCACCTGCTGCGACCAACCCACTTGCGAACACCTTGTCTTCAATTTTCCTTCTAGGGTCAGCTAGCATGCGTGACTTAAGGTCCTCAAGATCCATGTAGGTGACATCACTGTCACCCACTTCAACATATTCAAATGAGAATGCTTGCACCGGATTTACCCCGGTGAACTTAAACTTCATGTTTCTTGGAGCACTTGCTATATATGCAAAGAGGGGGTTACTGTTTTTAGTAAATGGAAATTTACTCTCTTTTCGGTCTCGTCAGTGAGTTTAGCTTTCCAAATTACCCGTGTATACCACTCCCTTTGAAACCACTCCTTGAGATGACTTACTATTTATAGCTAGTGCCCAAATAAGGAACTTAGTAGTTTTAGTAAGTGGTCGTTTTTACCATTTTCGGCAATGACCAACCATTCTAGTCTTCTGGATGTCCTTGGTGCACACCATCTTCGCAGCAACTGCTTCCAGTGATGACTTATCGAAAATAGCAAGTACCCGTGTAGGAACGCTTACTATTTTTGGAAAGTGGGTTTCCGGGCCTCGGTTTGCGACGAAACGAACTTTCCCGATATGGGTTTTTGCTCTACAATGCTCTTCTAGATTTTTAGCTCAAACCGGTTGCGGGATTGAGAGATTTTAAAATTGTAAATTTTTGTCGCGGGAAACTTGGGGTTTCTTTGATACAAAAAATCTAGCCCGTGCATGCGAGAAATTCCTTTGGGAGATTCAAGGCACCTAAGAAACTAGATGTTTGCAAAAAACAGCACTTCGATTCGTTTGATAGTTCATGAGTTATGAGCAAATCTTCTTTTCGGACTTTGAGGGTTTCTAGGGAGAGTTTTTTGTTTTTGTTCTTAGTGAATCTAGTTTTTTCTTGTGTTTTTCTTTCTTCAGATCATGGAGCATAAGCAATCTTGTTGGAGGATGCAAAAATGTTGGGGAAAGATCTGGAGAAATTCTGACAGCATGTGGGGGCGTGGGGGATGCGAATGAAAAATGGTTAAGTGTTCCCGCTATTTATAAGTTTGGAATGTGAAGGGAGAGGATGGGGGCATTTTTTTGCACCTCATTTCCCTTTGCAAAGGGGACATAAAAATGTGTCTTGCCCTCATGACGACAAGTGGCGGGTGTTTATTTGTTTTGCAAGTGGAGGGGGCTAGAATGGAGCACTGGGGGCCGAGAGATAGTCACATGAAAAACCAAAAGGAAAGCAAAGGGTGGGGCGCATTTTTATGTCCCCGTTGTCCCTTTGCTTTAGGGACAATAGGTGCAAGAAATTGCGCCTTGCCCTAGGTTCGACAAGTGTCGTACATGCAAGGGTAGGGGAGGAGCAGGTCAACGCAGTCAAAGTTGCTTACGAGGGAGTGTATAGGTCATATGCGTGACCAGAAGGCTAAATGGGGGGAGGGCGCAATTTTGTGCACCTTATGTCCCTTTGGTAAGGTGCAAAGGGGACATGAAAATGTGCCTTAACCTGGTGATGTCATGTGTCCCTTTAGAAAATTGTCTAAGTATCGAAGAGTATACCTTAGAGATCCAATGAGTTTTCGGGTGCTTCTTTATATGATTTTGCATACAAAATACCTTTTGACAAGAATGGTGAGGGTCCCAAGGCTTGATTCTGGCTGAAACACCTCCAAATTGCTCCTTTTTGCTCGGGATCACCTATGTGCATGGAAAGAATGAGATGTCCCAAAAAATGCATGGTGCTTGAAAATGATCAATTTTCTCCACCATGTGGGGGGCTGAAAGAGCTTTCCAATGATATCTTGTTTGGACCATAACTCATTCCAAGGCTCCTAGAATTGTTCTTTGAAGATCAGGTGCTTTTTTTGGTGCAAACTCCTTCAGTAATATCATTCAAGAACCAAAAAGTGGTAAGGTGGAGGAGTGGGTCAACGTGGAGTATTGAATGCTACTAAATCAATAGCAAACCTTGCAAACTAGTTTAAAATCAGCCTAGTACCTTAGTTACATGGGCCTCGTGCTCCACCATGAAATGGACAAGATATCCAATAGTTAACATCAACTACCCACAATCATTACAGTTTGATAGTAGACTAAGTCATCAAGGTATTATATAGTACTTAATCCCCACAGTCAATTTCACGAGTTCTAAATAATGAGAAGATGTTTGCTAGATCGAACTAGCTTTCGCCCAAATATGACAAAAGTTTTGACCCAAAGAAGCCTTTGAAAGGTATGAGGTCTTGTACAAAAGAAAAGTAACTACTAATCTAGTCTTAATCAATGCCTAACAAAGATGTGATTAATAAGGCTAATATGGCATACTACACACTACCCCAACTGACAGATGTAAGTGTGTAAACTGTAGTATCTAGTAAATGCTATTAAATCAATTGCAAAAGTCACAAACTAGTTTAAAATCAGCCTAGTACCTTAGTTCCATGGGCCTTGTGCTCCACCATGAAATTGACAAGACATGCAATTGTTTACAGTGATTGCCCACTAATAATCTGGTAAACATGTACATAAACTGAGTCACCTCAAAGATACCATATCTAAATCTAGAACCCCGCCGTCTATACATCTTATCCTTGTCACCTCTTCTATGTGAACCTTCCAATAAATTTTATTACAAAAAAGGAATACCACCTACTCTTCCTCGTGCAATACAATTTTAAACCACAAACCTAATTACTTCATAAACCACAAAGGGTTTTGAAACCGACAAGATAATGAAAGCAAGCAATTCTTAACTTAAAATTAAGCGTTGAATAATTACCTAACTCCAAGCATATTGTACACATAGTTCAAAATGTCCCTTCTTCTAACCTCTCTCGGACATCGATACAAAACAAATGTCCAAAACTCAAATCCATTGCACCGCAATGTCAAACAGATGTAAATTGGGGCAAAGTGTAAAACCTCGTTCTAACCATGAATTCCTTTTCAGAAGCAGCTATGATAAAGTGGTGACACCAAATGATGACTCCAACATTAATTAAAAAACACTTGAATTAACAGAGTCAAATCAGGGCATAGAGACAAAAGCTGAGAGAATTAAACTCCGATACTTGTGATTTCTCAATAACTTAAAAATAAACATGTCCTGCAGAATTTGAATTATAATTAGAGCTTAGCAATATGTGTTGAACATGACTGCAGTGAGGAAGCATGTGTGAATCTGAAATACGTCTACTTACATCCATAATGGTTTATGAGTCTAAACCTTGGTTTTGAAACTCATTAGTGTGTGTTGAAAATGACTACGGTTAGCACACGTGTGTCATCTGAAATATGTCTGATTATTTCCATAATGGTTTATGAGTCTAAACCCTTGGTTTTGAAACCCATCAAGATAACGAAAGAAAATAATTCTTACCTTGAAACTTAGGTGTTAAAAGAAGAATAATGCACACCATGTCTATCATATCCCTTCTTACAGTCATGAGTGCAATTTCTATCTCCCCGTTTTTCAAAAGATCATAAAACTATAATATGCGGAGAATGAAACCAATAAACTATCGTCTACTCTACCATTATAAGCGGTCGTTGTGGCAACACCGATGTTATTGGTGGATAAGGTGATGCTAGAGGAAGGTAGGCCTTGTGCTCCACCATGATCTCCAATTATCTATAGTGACGGTCCGCTAAATCTCTAGTATGCGTGCACATTAGCTGAGTCTCCCCATGTTCAAATCTGTAACTCCGCCGTCCATACCACGACTCTCCATAAATTCCTTTTTTGCATCACATCTTCTACACAAAAGGCTCTTGTAAAAATTTAAACCCAAATTAAAATAAGGAAAAAAAAGAAACTGAGTACTATCATGCCCTTCCTTGTGCAATACAATTCTAAACCAAAAACTTAATTACTTTATAAGCCCTAAAGGGTTTCAAAACCCATCAAGAGAACGAAAGCAAAGCAATTCTTGACTTAAAATTAAGGTTGAATAATTACTTGGCTACCATTGACACGGAGAAAATGTCCAAAGACGTTTTACATATACAAATACACAAAAGTAACCACACCTAACACTACAATCGGGTTGATCCTATCACTATCATACGTTTAATAAACTTGTTGGGAAGGGGAAATAAAACTCTAGATCGGTCTGAAGATGGAGAGTCTAGGGTTTATAGGCTATCTAAACGACAATAGTGAGGCGGCGCGTCCTCAACTTCCTCCTGTGTTGTCGAATCCTCAATGTTGTGTGGAGCTCGATGCTATGTGTGATCTAAAAACCAACGTTGACCTATACCGTAAGAGAGTTGTTTTTGCCAACCTACATGAACGATGGCTTTCCACCACAAATCTCTACAACTGGTGCAAAAAACAATGGGGCAATGGCATGCGCATTCGCTTCCTAGCCAAAGGTTATTTCCTCATTTTGTTCCATAACGAAGCTCAACAGCTAGAGACGTTACAGCGAAAAGAGTGGTACCGGGCCGAGCTAGGTTTATATCTATGTCCATGGACACCTAATTTCGACCCTGCTAATGTTATCGAAGAAAAATGTTTAGTTTCGGTTTGTCTTTGCTCCCTCCCTTCTGAATATTGGAGCCCTAATATTCTCTCTAAGATCTGCAGCGGTCAGGGCTCTGTATCCAGGCTCGATCCTAAAACCCTAGATGGTACTTTGGCGGCCTTTGCCCAGGTTTGTATCTCTGTGGATTCTTCTTTTGTCATTCCCATATCCATCAAAATCTCTTCCCCCTCTGGCTTTTGGGTGCAGCCAGTAGAAGTAGAGATGGTTCATTTTCGACGCTTCAAGTGCAATCAAGAAGGTCACTTTCGTAGAGATTGTAAAGGCCTCTCTTCCCCCTCTCGCATTTGGGTGCATCCAATTGAAGTACAAAAGGTTCATTTTCGACGCTTCAAGTGCAATCAAGAAGGTCACTTTCGCAGAGATTGTAAAGACCCTCCCGTCTTGGCCAATGAGAGGCCTTTGCCCAGGTTTGTATCTCTGTGGATTCTTCTTTTGTCATTCCCATATCCATCAAAATCTCTTCCCCCTCTGGCTTTTGGGTGCAGCCAGTAGAAGTAGAGATGGTTCATTTTCGACGCTTCAAGTGCAATCAAGAAGGTCACTTTCGCAGAATTGTAAAGGCCTCTCTTCCCCCTCTCGCATTTGGGTGCATCCAATTGAAGTACAAAAGGTTCATTTTCGACGCTTCAAGTGCAATCAAGAAGGTCACTTTCGCAGAGATTGTAAAGACCCTCCCGTCTTGGCCAATGAAAGGAAATGGATTCCTAAAGTCAACCCTTCCTCCTCTAACCCTCCTTGCATGGATTCCATCGTCACTCCCCTTCCTTCTCCTAACTCTCTTCTAGTTGCTACTAGACATGTAGCTCAGGAATCCTCTTCCCTTCTTAATATTCTTCAAACAGGGATGGAAGTTGGTTCTAGAGGCACTCTTGAGTCATTGGAATGATGGGTTGTTGATCATGAGAACATTCGATCTGATGCTCTTCCCAGGGCGATGCTTCTCCATCGGCTCTATTACAAATTGATGACTTTATTTCGGATGCACCAAATACTTTGATTGCGTGCTCGCTGCTTTTGGGTAAAGTCTCCCGCTTGCAGATATCGAAACAAATCGATTCCTAAATCCTTTATCAAGGCCAATGATGAAGTGGTCGCAAGTCGTCAGAAGGACAATCTATTCATTCTTTTGACATTATTGACCATGCCAAGAAAACTAGAGTTCAAATGTCAAAAGTTGAATACTTGAGAGCCTTTCCTGGGCAGTTAAATAGGCTAGTCAAATATGTACAATCTCCAGGACAATCTAATGCATCAAAGGGCCTTTTGCCTAAGCCCAAAGATACTCCTCCCCAGAACAACACTACGGTTGTTAAATCTTCACCATCTTCTGAAAGAGTGGAACTGTTCTATGTTTCCCTATTGCTTAATGGTTTCAACTTAAGCCACTGCATTTTAGATTCAGGTGCTTCTGACAATGTCATGTCAGCTAAAGTTGCAGATGCTCTTGGGCTTACCCTGACGAAGACCATAGGAAGGTGCTACTCCATGGAAAGACAAGTCCCTTTAATCAGACAAATCAAAGATGCACAAGTTGTTCTGGCAGCTTTCCCTGACAAATTAATAAAGATGACAATTTTAATTGCAGATATTCTTGTCTCCTACGGGATGTTGCTAAGTAGAAACTTCTGCAAAGCGCTGGGATAAGTAAAGATGGATTGTTCCTGTGCTCATATTCCTATTAAAGGGATTAACAATAAGCTGGAGCCAAAAAAAGAAGTCCAAGTACACAGTTAAAAAATCTGAGGATCCTAGATCTCAGATTCTTTTTCAGGAATCTGACCGTGGGGTTTATTTCTTGGAAATGGATAAAAATGTAACAAAACCATAACTTCGACCAGAGCTAGAGCTAGCGAAGGAAGAAGAAGAAGTTTGGACTCTCGAGTTTAAAGGCACATGTTCTTTTGGATCAGGAGTTGGTATTCTACTAATATCTCCAGATCATAAGATATTCCCATATTCCCACAAGTTGATGTTTGAGAACACCAACGATACGGCGGAGTATGAAGCTTTGTTGTTAGGAATGGAACAAGCTGGAAGGAAAGGAGTAAGACTCCTCAAAGCCCAAAGAGATGCTGAACTTCTAGTAAAACAAATTCGAGGATAAAATCATGTCAAACGAGATGAGCTGAAGCATTACAGAGATAGAGTGCTTTCTGCCACACTCAATTTTGCAGCCTTCTCTATCGACTTCATTCCAATAAATCAAAATTTCAAGGCAGACTCTTTGGCAGTCACGGCTGCACTATTGAATCCGGATAGACCACCGTCCATACTCAGACAAGGAAACTATAAAGTGGAGATGGTCTACCGCCCCAAAGTCCCTAAAAATGTTGAACAGTGGCAGACTTTCAATGAGGACAAACAAACATCTGCATTTCTGGAACAAGACAACTTTGACAAGTTGTATGTTGAAAGGAGTAAGTCACTACCATGACAAATAGTCACAGGTATAACTGATCCAAATTATGGTGACAGTAGTGGAGTAATCCAACTGAAAGGTAACAAAATCTCTAAGGGTTTAGTTTCCGTAGTAGGGACATTCGACAAGCATGATCAATATCTGAAGAAGAACAAAGAATATGGTGATAGTTCTTCCTCAGAAATGCAGCCGGTGAATATGAGAATGAAGGAATTTGATGAAGACTTACTCACAACAAAGACCAAAAAAGATGAGCCACCACACGATGAAGTTGATAAACACTTGCCCAAGGTATTTGCCAAAAAGGCCAGAGAAAGGAAATTCAAGATCGGAGACTGGGTTCTTTTATGGACCAAAGACATGAATTGAAGGGCATGCACGACAAATCTGATTCACTTTGGAAAGGGCCCTTTGTGATCAAAAGAGTGGCCGGAATGGATACTTTCTTCCTTGCCTACCAAAATGGAATTGAGTTACCATTGCCTTTCAACGGGAAACACTAGAAGCCTTTCCCAAATTAAAAAAGCAGGGAAAAACCTGTATGTATATAAATAAAACTTTGTTGTTTTCTTTCCTTTTTATTTGTTTTGTTTTGTTTTTGTTTGCTTTACCCCAAATTCAATGGACAAGATACGAAACCAAAAAAGTTGGTAGCTCATCTTCACTCCTGCCAATTTGACGGAGGCAAAGATGTCCACAGACGGAGCCGATTAGTGTCCCCAGATTTCACCTTGAAATCTGGGACTACCCATTTTTAAAAAAAATCATTCTTTTAAAATAACGGGTCTTTTCGTGCTTTTATTGTCAGAAGATGTTTGCATTACGTTAAGATATTCCTAATGAGTCATATGAGCCAATTTCGACAAATACCCAGATGCCGAAACTCATTTTATTCCTCCACCAAGTTTTATCTGCAGGAAATTTTTATTTAATTATTTATTAAATAAATAATACCCCGTTTGAAGTAATTGTGTTGCAGTTGAATCCTGTTGAATTTTTGCATGCCAGTATTCACACATCTCAATAGGGTTTTCACCAGGTATGAATTCAGAGCTTTGTCTGTGACTTCTGGCAACGTTTTTCGTTTTTATTTATATCTTTTGCTTTTTTCTCCAGTTTTCCCCGTTGTCTTTCTGTTTAATTCCTCTGGGTTCGTTCTTCGTCTTGTGTAGTCTATTTAATTGCCTCGAACATCTGGAGATCATTTACGGGCGCTGCACCAAAAGGAATCAACCTCAGAAGGCAAACATCTGATCAAAAAAGATAAAGTCAAGCACAAAAAGCCTCTCCTAGGCAAGTCGCACTTTTTGGAATAAATAGATCTAAGCTGCAATGGGAATTTTTCGTAGTGGCAAGCAGGCGGAAATTTCTTACTAGTCTTGTAGAGTACTTTTTCCCATGAAGTCAAAGTCACTTACGCTGCAATGGGAATATTAGAGGTGGCAGGCAGGCGAGAATTTCTTACCTACCTTGCAAGGTAAAAATTCTCATTATAAAAGAAAAATCACTTAAAGCACCGGCGGAAATTTCTTACCTGCCTTGCAAAGTAAAAATTTTCATGATGAAAGTCAAATCACTTAAGTGGAAGAGGGGATTTTTGGAGTTGGAGTGCAGGGTGGAAATTCCCATCAAGTTGACTTCTTATTTTTAGCAACTACCCTTGCCAAAAAGTGCGACCCGCCTTGGGTGAATAACAATGCATTTAATAATATTTATTAATGGTTTATTCACTCAATTTTGGCACCATAAATAGAAGGAAAATTGATGTAAGTGGAAGAACTAAGGAGAAGTCAAGGATGCATGCTAAAAATAAATAAAATAAATTATTTGAAAAGCAACCAGCAACATGCAGACTTGGGTGTCCAAATTGGATGAATAAACATGGCTATTAATTAATTAAATTTCCAAAAAATAGGAAGAGACAATTATTAAAAATAGCATGTTGAAGTTTATAAAAGCATGGGACACAATATGGGAGAGACAGTTAATTCTTTTTTATGAGGATTGCAGCCCAGACAGGTTTTGGCGCCAAAAGGAGGATTTTGCATTAAAGTTTATTTTCCACTGCCATAAAGCTTCCAGTTTTGGCGCCTAGGGTTGGAATAGCCTAATTTTGGTCATTCTGAGCATCTGCATGTAGGTATATGTGCCCGGGCGAATTAAATAATATTTTTGCTTGCTTTGTATGCAAGCAAAACCTCAAGTTTTAGGGCAGCAGGGTTTAGATGTAGATTTTGGTGATAAAAATCAAGTATTTGTGCCATGGACTCCATCTTTGTCTAAATAATATTGCAGGTATTCATCACAAGTGCTCAAATCAATGTCAGGTACATTGAATATATCTTCCGAATCTGAAGAAGTTGTCAGATCTACACAAATGGATCCAATTGCAAGGGATTCCAACATAATTAAAAGAAAAAGAGCTCAGACAGATTATTCCAGTCATATTGAAGCATGATAAAAGAAAAGGATCAACCGAATCATGCATAGCTTTCAAATTTGCTAAAGTCAATAATACAGACATAGGCCCTGAGCCTATCACCGATTTAATTGACAAATCCATATCTCATAATTGTAAGGGCTTCCAGCAAAAATTCATCATCTTGTTTCTAACGCAGCCCATGTAGAAGTCAATGCATAGAAAATTCCGTCCAGGATCTTGTGCATGTGCTCCCAATCTTCCAGTTGAAGCCTTCATTGAATTTACTTGTATTTGCATTCACCTAGAGTGCTTTCCGGAATTTAAAATTGCTCATATGCAATTAAAAATAAAAATAATGAGTTTTGTCTGAATTATTTACGACAAACATTGCATTGGTGCATGTACTGAAGAAGAATTGCAAAAGCTTCAAGGATAAAAGGGAAGACATGTCAAAGGCAATACCCGCAAGCAAATCGCAGTCATGTATAGCTTCTGGATCTAGTTTGGTGACAATCAACGGCAAAAGAGTCAACCGCATGCAGAATATGGAAGAAGAACAAGACTAGGAGGGTTGCAGCTTTCTTCTTATTTCTTTTCCTCTTTCTTTTATTTTCTCCAACAAAGTAATTGAGCAATCAATTAAATTATAAAACTTAAGTGATTGGTTTAAAAATCATTACTTGAAGATGTCAATACTTGGAAATAGGTGGCAGACATGCAAAATAGAAGGTTCTATTTTTCAATTATAAATCATGCATGTCATGCAAAGAGGAATTCCAGGAGGAAGATTGTCAGTTGTTTCCCTTTTCATAGCTTCCACATGCAAGAGTTCATTTAAAGCTTCCTATTTGTAATTGCCCTTTATACACTGTAAATAAAGGAAGAACCTACGGGTTAAAGGATCGAAATTTGTAATCAACATTCTTGTGTTCCAGACTTTGAGCTAAAACCCTTGATAGCTTTCTACAAGCAGAGGAATAGAGAAGAAGATTTCTGGAGAACTTTTTGTCAACAATGCATTCGTTTCTTATTTCTTTTCAGATCTCTGCACAAACTTTGTGTTGTCTTAGATCTAGATCTAAAACTGGCCTTTGCTTCAAATTTTGCATTTTAAGATCTATTTGTTTCATCTATGTGCATGTGATCAACTCTTTCAACTATTGGTTAGGTTGCACATCTCCATTCTTTTCTTCTCGTATTTGATTATTTCTCTTTCCTGCATACATTTCTTATAGTTGCTTACTTGCTGCAAAATTTCCTAGCTTGGAGGAAGCTAAGGCCTTCCGATCCTACGTCTCAAGTTATGTGGAAGTTGTCGGTCAGGTGATCAACTTCCACAAATCTGTCATCTTTTTCTTTAATACTTGTTTGGGTGTGCAGCGTCGGATTCAAGACCTTCTTGGCTTTGAATTGGGCCTCTTGCCTCATAAGTATCTTGGCATTCCTCTATTTGCGGGTCAAGGATGTTCTTTTCTTTGGAATGATCTTGTTTCCTCCTTTTCGAAGTGCTTGCTTTCTTGGAAAGGAAAGTGGTTATCATGGGTTGGTTGCCTTACTCTCATTCGCTCTATTCTTTGCGCACTTCCCATCTTCATGCTTTCCGTTCTGCACATCCCCAAAACTATCTAATGAAGATTGAAAAGATTCTTTACTCCTTATGGCAAGGTACTTCTGATGCAAAAAAAAATCATCTCGTCAAGTGGGAGAAGGTCAAATCTCCGAAGTGCCTGGGTGGTGTGGGCGTTCTTGATCTAGGTTTACAGAATTTTGCTTTGGCGGACAAACTCATCTGGTGTACCCTTAGAAATCCTGGTAGTCTTCTTAATCATTGTCTCATCAAGAAATACCCTAGTAATGGGAAGCCCCATTCTATAATTTCCACAGTTGCTCTCCCGAAAGGTTCTCATATGTGGAACTTCATGTCGTTTTATCGTTCTATATTTGCAAATTGTGTTTCTTGGCTCATTGGCAGCGGCTCTTTGGCAGATTTTTGGGTGGATTCCTGGAGTGGACTTCCCACTTTAGCTAATGTCCCTAGCCTTCAAAATCTCAGGGATCTCACTGAAATTTTTTGGGGCTCTAAAGTTTGCGACTATGGCTACAAGGCTACTGACGGTGCCCCTATCATGGTTTGGAAAGATCTAGATTTTTGAGGGATCCCCATCAAGCAGTCATCCTTGTTTTCTTTTGATTTAGCCCTTCGTCGTGTTGTTTGTCTCTTGGATGAAGATCAACTTATTTGGACTGCTCCAAAAGTAGTAACTACTCTGCGGCTTCTGGATATTAGTTACTCTCTCAGGTTACTCCTCTTGAGCCTGTTTGGACAGATTGCTGGAATTCAACTTGTCTCCCTAAAGTCAACGCCTTTTCTTGGCTGGCCTTCATGGGTAAAATCTTGTCTCAGCTACGCAGACAAAAATGGGGGCTTGTTGGTCCTCATTGTGTGATGTGCTTCCAAGCTGAAGAGGAATGTAATCATTTTCTCCTTCATTGTTCCTTTACATCCCAATGTTGGTATTGGCTCTATGCCAAACTTCCTCTGGCCTGGTGGTGTCCCCGAGATTTCACCCTGAAATCTGGGACTACCCCTTTTTTTAAAATTTTGTTCTTTCCAAAGTAACGGGTTGTTTTGTGTTTCTTTTGCCTGTAATTGTCTCCATTACGTTAAAGTATTCCCAGAGAATCATATGAGCCAATTTCGACGAATACCCAGATGTTAAAACTCATTTTATCCCTCCGCCAAGATTTGTCTTCGAGAATTTTATTTAATTATTTATTAAATAAATAAAGTTCTATTTAAAATAAATTGTGTTGCAATTGAACCCTGTTAAAGATTTTCATGCCAGTGTTCCCACCTCTCAATAGGGTATTCACCAGGGAAGAGTTTTTACTAACCAGTTATTTGGCAAAGTAATTGTCTACAACTTCTGGCAACGTTTTTCGTTTTTTATTTATTGTGCTTTTGGTTTTCTCCGCAATCTATCTATTAAAATTGCCTTGATCCGTTCTTCGTTCTATGTAACCTGTTTATTTGCCTGGAAGTTCTGGAAGCCATCCATGGCCTCAAACAATGGAAGAAATTAATCATGGAGTGCTAACTTCTGACAAAAAGAAGAATTTAAGCAAAATAAGATTCTCCCATGCAAGTCGCACTTTTAGGAATGATGGCTTCAAGTTGCCAATGGGAATTTTGGTGGTGGCAGGCATGTGGGAATTTTGTGCCTGCCTGACAGATTGTTTTTTCCCATTATGAAAGATAAATCACTTAAAGTACCAATGGGAATTTTAGAGTTGTCTGGCAGGGTAAGAATTCCCATCAAGAAAGTTTATTCGCTCATGCAAGTGTCATTTTTGGGAAAAAAGCTCTATTTCATGCAAGTTGCACTTTTTGGAAGGGAGGATTTAAGCTGCCAGTGCGAATTTTTGTAGTGGCAGGAAGGTGGGAATTTTATGTCTGCCTAGCCGGTTGTTTTTTCCCATCACTAAAGACAAATCACTTAAGTGAAGGATGAGATTTTTGGATCTACCTAGCAGGGTAAAAATTCCCATTACTTTTGACTTCTTATTTTTAGCACACCCTCTAGCCAAAAAGTGCGACCCACCTTGGCATAATTACATGCATTAAATGATATTTTATATTGTTATTCCTAGCTAAGTTTGGCGCCATAAATAGAAAGAAATTCAAAGCAACTTGATGAGCTAAAGAGAAGACAAAGATGCATGCTAAAAATAAATTAAAAAATTTCATAAAAAAACAAACATAAGCATGCAAACTTCGGCGCCCAAATTGAGAGAAAGAACGTGGCTTATTATCAATAATTGTCAAAAATAGGAGGAAGCAATTGTTAAAATATAGCATGTAGTTGGCTATATAAGCATGGGACGCCATAAGAAAGAGATCATTAATTCTTTTTTATGGAGTTTGCTACCCTGGAGGATTTTGGCGCCAAAAGGAATGTTTTGCATTAAAAAATATTTTCCATTGCCGGGAAGCTTCCAGATTTGGCCTAGGGTTGGGGAAGCTTTCTTTTTATTATTCAGAGCATCTGCATGTTGGTATAAGTGCCCAGGTGAATTAAATGATATTTTAGTTTGTTTGGCATTCAAGCAAAGTCTCAAATTTTAGGGCAGCAGGCTTTATAAGCAGATTTTGGTGATAGAAATTAAGCATTCATGCTATGGACTGCATACTTGTCTGAATTATTTACAGGAATACTTCACTGGTGCTCATATTGGTGAAAAGAAGACGAAGTCAATATCTGATACATTAAATATATCTTCAGAATCAGAGGAAGAAGTAGATTCAGCTCTCATAATTGAAAAGGCTTCCGGAAAAATTCATCCTCTTGTTTCTAACACAGCCCAAGTGGAATTCATTGCATGGAAAATTCCTTCCAGAAGCCTGTGCATGTGCTCCCAATCTTCCAGTTGAAGCCTTCTTTGAATTTTCTTGTATTTGCCTTCACCCAGAGTGCTTACCAAAATTTAAAATTGCTCATATGCAATAAAAAATAAAAGATGATGAGTTTTGTCTGAATTGTTTACGGCAAGCATTTTACTGGTGCACGTACTGGAGAAGAACTGCAAAAGCTTAAAGGATAAGAGGGAAGACAGGTCAGAGGCAACACCCGCAAGCAAAATCACAGTCAGTTGCTTCCAGATCCAGTTTGGTGAGAATCAAAGGAAATGATTCAACAACATATGGGAGAGAAAGGCATCTCAGATTCAAGGCAAGGATATCATTCAGATCATTCATTGCTAAAGTGAATGAAGTAGAAGTGCAATACAGGTTGGATCAGCATGCAGAGTATGGAAGAAGAACAAGACTGAGAGTGTTGCAGCTTTCTTCTAATTTCTTCTCATCTTTCTTCTTCTTTCTCTTATTTTCTCCGACAAAACAATTGAGCAATCAATTAAAATTGTAAAACTTGGGTAATTGGCTATAAAAGCCATTACTTCAAGTTACTGGAAGAAGTCAATTACTTGAAAATAGGTGGCAGACATGCAAAATAGAAGGTTCTATTTTCAGTTATAAGTCATGCATGTCATGCAAAGAGGAATTCTAGGAAGAATACTCCCAGTTGCTTCCCCTTTTCATAGCTTCCATATGTGGCAATTCAATGAAAGCTTCCTATTTGTAATTGCCCTCTATACACTATAAATAGAGGAAGAGCCTACGGGTTAAAGGATCGGAATTTGTAATCAGTACTCTTGAGTTCCAAACTGTGTTGAAACCCTTTATATCTTTTCTGAAAGCTAAGGAATTAAACAGAGGCAGATTTCCAGAGAACTTTGTATCAACGGTGCATTGGCTTCTTACTTCTGTGTAGATCTTTAGATAAACTTTGCATTATCTAAGATTTATATCAGAAGTTTTCTTTTACTCTGATTCTGTATTGTGAGATCTATTTGTTTTATCTGTGTATGAGACCAACTCTGTAAACTATTGGTTAGATTACACATCTTCTTCTCCTTTTTGTATTCAACTATTCCCCTTTCTGCAAATATTTCTTTACAACTACTTGTTGTAGAATTGCTTAGCTATGGTTCATGAGCTTCGCAATTAAAGTAAAACCCGCAGATAGTTATTAGAATACATAATTGACAGAAATCTTACACGGGAGCCTCACCGGTAAATGAGGGAGATTTATCTCATGACTGCCTAGGTTTTTAGCTATGCAGAAAATCTAGCCAACACCTGGGCCCCTAGAGCCACCTTGGCTTCTACTCTTCTCTTTTGGCCGAAGCTTGAGTATTACTCTGTTTTGGGATCGATATGGCATAGCGGTCCCATTCTTCTTCTTTGGCATATTTGGTGGGAACGCAACCTTCGTCTTTTCCAAAACAAATTTGCCACTTTGTCCAGTTTTCTTTCTAAACTTGAGGTGGCCATTTTAGAAAATGTTAGTTCACACTGCAAGGATATTGCCAATTTTTCCAATAGGGATGTGGAGATCCGTCGCGCTTGGCCTCTTATTCGGCTCCCTTCCCCAGGGTCTATTTTATCCAAATGCATTTCCAAGGTCTCTAAATTGATGTTGCGTAAAAAGTCTCATTGGCTTCCACCCCCTGGGTTCTGCAAACTTAATTTTGACGACTCTTCCAAAAGGAACCTCGGTCTTTCGGGAGCGAGGTGTATTCTTCCTGATCAAAGTAAGATCTTTCCAGCATCCCCCTGGATCCAATAATGCAGCAGAAGCTCAAGCTATTCTGCAAGGTATTAAACTTGCCTTGAATAATGGTTGTTCCAAGCTGTGTATTGAAGGTGATTCTCTCATCGTTCTAGCCGTTTGTAAGGGCAAAGCTTTGGCATGGTCACTTAACTTTTATATTTCTCAAATTATTCATTGCATGTCTTACTTTGAAGAATGGTCCATCCGCCATGTATTTCGTGAAATCAAACTTGTCACGGACATCGTTGCCAACTATGGGGTCTATCAAACAGCGGAAGCCGATGCATGGGAAAATCTTGATGAGGTCATTCATCTTGATTGTGAAGACCTCAAGATGAATGACCTCCCTCACATGAGTCGAGGGATTACTTAATTGGGTTGTGCCTTCGGTTGCCCTCATTCGTTTCCTCTCCATTCTCCCTGCTGCTTTTCCCCTTTCTTTCATGGCAACTCCCTTTTTCCCCTCCACCCCCTTGTATGGCGAAAAATCTGAAATGGCCTTCTTTTCCCCTGCCTTCTACCCATTTGTGTCATGTCTTATGCATTGGCTCTACTCCTATTCAGAATGTGATAGAGAAAGTCCTGGGCGTCGATTATCTTCAGAGCTCTGGAAGGGCTTGTCTCAACTCTGAGATTGCAGGCATCTTTGTGTTTAATTCTCTGCTTTTGAGTGTCGATAAGGAAGTGGTCATAGCGGTCGTGACCCATTTCATTTTCCCTCGTCATCGTGTGGGTCTGGTCGAAGCTTTGGCAGAAGTGTGCCTTCCCTCTCTCTTTTCTTTTGTTGGCCCCTTTTCGTCTCCTCTATGGGTTGACAGAAGGATTTGTGATGCCCTGGAACAGAAAAACGGGCTCTTCTCTAATTTGTCGCATCCGTCCATAGCATTTGTCACTCCCACGAGGAGTCTGTCTCTAGGGTGCCATCGTTGAATTTGGTAGCATTCACGGATCCTATCTCGCCCCCTCCGGATCGGGTGGTGTAGTTGAAGGCTTCTGCTAGCTCCTCCTCCACTTTTCTCAAGAAGGTTGTGACACTAGGTTCGGCAGATCAATTCCGTGGGCGTAAAATCTTGGTTCCTGTTCCCGTCAAACAAGAAGTGGAGCCCTAGGGTTTCTTTGTCTGGCCTACTCTGTTTTTTGTATTCTCAGTTCCTTGTTTTTGCAAGCCTGATTGTTCATGTCATATTTTGGCCTCGATGTATACAGTCTTTTGTATTGGTCTTTGTATGTTGTTTTTCAATGCTTTCATCTCTCGATGCTTGTAGGGTGGGGACCCACCAACACCCCAGTTTATAGCTCCGGTCAAAAATGTTTAACTATCTAAAAAAAACATTGCAATCGGGTTTAATTCAAATAAATAGTAAATCAAACCTAATTATAGAAAGTAGTGGTCTAATCTAAAACATAAGAAAGTATGACAATACTTGGCATAATTAAATTGCTAAAGAACACTAGAAAATTAGGATTTCTTGGATAACACTCAATTTCACATAAATCTTGAGACGGTTGTTACCGATAAGCAGCAAAAAGCAGGTCCAAATAGGTAAATGACAACCTCAAGAGTATGATCGAGAAATAGAAAAGACCAAACAAAAGAAAAATTGCCAGAAATGTAGAGGCCAAGTTTTTGGCAAAAACAACAAAACTAGAAATGTCTAAGCGGAGGAAAATCTAATTGTGTGAATGTGATCTTTACACCCTAATCTAAGGGAACTTCCGTCACTTTCTATGGTTCTATCATGAATCACAGAAATCTAATTTCCTTCCTAAAAAACATAATCCCATAAAAAATGAGGGATGTTAATGGGATACCTCCGTTATTATCAGGGCCTCGTGATTTAACAAAATCGCAAACAGCAATTGATGCAAGTCAGCAGTCCATCCTATGTATATATGTCCCAATGCTTCTTTTAATGCATACAATACCAACTAGTAGAGGCTAGAATGAATTTCTAAATGCTTCAAGTTAACTTTTAACACGGGTTTTAGAAAATAACAATAAAAATTGCTCTTATAACCTCAAAATCTCTCTTGTGCTGAAGTAGTTATTCTCTTGTTCATTCTTCTTAAATCTCTTGTTCATTCTTCCTAAATGCACCTTCGTATTTGTGAAAAACTTGAATTCAAATTAGGATCCTATTAGAACACAAGCCAATAAACAACATGCTGGAAAGCCAGCAAAGGAAGCCACAGAATGCATCGAAACCAAAATTGAGGACCAAAGGGGCCTGCAGAAACAACCACCAAAAATGTGGAGATGAAAAGAAATGTAGAGGCTATGTTTCTACGTGAAGCTATGAAACTGGTCACTAATCCAGATCGTGTCAAAAGCACAAGGGAGATGAGAACATAAGAGCAGGGAAACAGGAACAAGGAGACAAAAAATGCCAAAAAAAAAACACAAATATACACTAACACCATAGCAAGTAAAGAGTACCCTACCAAAAATTGGCATTTACAACACACACCTTCAAAAACTAGTTGTCTAGGTCCTAATTTGAGGTGTACCAAGAACTTTGTTTGGAAATTGAGTCCCATTCTAGTAGCTCATATACTAGCACATGGATGACATATTTCACTACATGGTGCCTATTTAGATTGTTTCTCATGGGCATTTTTATGCCTATTTATATTTTTGTAGTAGCTAACTTCATTGCCCCCATAACTCATCTTGCTTTGCTTTTTGGCCTCTTACAATTTAGTCCACACAACTAGCTAAATAAAAGAGAACATAGCGATAGTAACTTTACTTCACAATTGTGAGAATAACTTTTCTCCTTCCATTGTTGGAACTTAGATGTTAACAATGATTTTCCCTCTTAGGCAGCCATAAAAGAGGTCTAATGTTTTTCAAATGTAAAACCATCTAATCGGTAATACAAGTCTTCTTACCTCACAACCTTGCAAACTATTTTGGGAAACCACTTAACACCTATCCAATTACCCATTTTGCATTTCTGAGGTTGTGCTATCAAGAAAGTTGAGAAGAATATGGCCACTAGGACCGCCATTCATTATTCCCTCTAATGCAAGTCCCTTGTCCATAAAAGAGGTCTAATGTTTTTTAAATGTAAAACCATATAATCAATAATACAAGTCTTCTTACCTCACAACCTTGCAAATCATTTAGGGAAACCACTTCACACCTATTCCAAATACCCGTTTTGCATTTTTGAGGTGATGTTATCGAGAAAGTTGAGGAGAATATGGCCAATAGGACCGCCATTCATTATTCCCTCTAATGCAAGTCCCTTGTCCATCATATGTAATAACATAATAAGACAACCTTGAAAGACAAAACTCAAGAGCCGTCAAGGACACTCATTAATCCCAAGTGGCATCATTCGATAACATTCACCAAGACTAACTCCTGGAAGGTAATATAGAAGTTTATAATAGCAATTAAAACCTCTAAAGTCACAACCATGGATTCAAACAAGTGCTATGGGTTTGTTGGTTACATCAATATACTTATTGACAAATTAGATGATATCATCAACCTTCAAAAACACTCATTAATCAAGTAGACTAACTCATGGAAGGTCAAATAAAAGTTTATAATAGCAAATTGAAACTTCTTTAAGTCTTCTACTATCTTCTGACATAACTTTTCCTCCGTTGGATAATGTTGATAACCATGAATTCAAACGACGAGGGCTATAGGTTTTTGGTTTGCATTATTATACGTCTTGATAGATTAGATTATATCATATGACATCAAAAGCAACCATGTCTACAATTGGATTTTTGTAACATGCCCTAGCTACCTTGAAATGATAACTAGTTTTTTAATATTTTATTTTGATTCTCCAACTGCGAAATGGAGTCCTAAAGCTATGGAATTAAAATAATCATTACTAACCTAGAATAAAACACAATATAAAATGTTTCTCTTAGAGTGGTATTTGGCATGATGTCCATGTCTATTGACACGCTATTTAGGGTTATTTGCGCACATGGATGTAGTGCTTTATGGTTTTTGTATAGGGCAATCCAAATTCAATATCATAATGGATTCTCACCATGATTTTGGTTCATTATCTAGACATTTTCTAACCCACAAGCATGAGATTGGTAAGGGAAAGAATTTTCCTACACACGTTGAAAGATCTTAATTTCTTCTCGTGCATATTTTCTCAATATTAATCTTGAAGTCTAGTAGACACTTTCTCATGGAAACATTGTTTATATGCATATGTATATATAAGTATGTGTGTATATATGTGTGTGTGTTCTTCCCACCAAAGCTATAGGCCCCAACCCCCTAAGAAGATAGCCCGTATATATATGGGCCGATATGGCCACTGGGTTCTCTATATATATGGCCCCTATATATGTGTGTGTGTGTATGCATATATGTATGTATGTATGTATGCACGTATGTTTGTATATTGTGACTAGACACGTTCGTGTTCTTCCCACCAAAGCTATAAGCCCCAACCCCCGAAAAAGCTAGCCCCTTTATATATGGCCCCCTTCTCTCTCTCTCTATATATATATGGGCCGATATGGCCATTGGGCTCTCTATATGTATATGGCCAACCCACCGGCCCCTGACCACTATATTTAGAGGGTTTTGAGTAGCTCAGAATCTTTGTTCCAACACACATAGAGCTCAATTCCTAGTTCGTGTAGTCAACATAGCTTTGTTATCCGATCTCGTTCCAACACAACACCCTATCCAAACTAGCTTTTCTTGCTTATCCAATCTAGATTATCAGCTTAGCTTATCAATGATATTCTAGCCCATGTAATCTTGCACCATTCGTAATTGGGTTCAGTTCAGTTCCTAGTTCATGTAGTTGGCATAGTTAATAAAATTACAGTTTAGTTCCTAATTCATGCCCCCTATATGGCTGACACCCCTTATCTATATGGCAGGGCAGGGGGTAGGGGGCAGCAATAATTTCTTATCAATGAGAGTGGCAATGAAATAGGCAATGAGAGACCAATGATCTTTCTCCTATCGGGGAGACTAACATCAGTGAGATCTTGTCAATTAGGGGGGCAATGAGTGGCCACTGTCAATGATCTTATCAATGAGCCAGTGAGCTTTCTTGTCAAGGAGAGGAGCAATGAGAGACTAATGGCCATTCTTACGTGAATATAGATTACCCTGACTAATGTGTAGAGGCATAAATCATGAGAACATGAATTTAGTAACTCTAATTTTTCCGGTTTCCAATCATATTCCCCGTATGGAGTTTTCAGAGTAGGCACGGGGATAGATGTAACTAACCATGAGCTACACAGTCAACACACGGTCAGTTGTTTTGCACACTTGACTGGTTAACTTTACTGATTTCTCACTTGTTGGCATCACACGGACTTTGCCCCATCAGGATCAAACAACAAAGATTTGGCAAATCACTAGACTCGGCAAGCGGAGGCTTCTATTCTCGGCCTCAGAGTGTTCTCAAGGAACGTAGCAAGAAACTTACAAACTTGATTTTCTATATCTTCCAATGGAGCGCAAGGCTTATATTTATAGTCTAAAATTATGACTGACACTAACCAATATATATAACCTAGAAAATCAGTAAGATTCTTAATAAAGATATTGTGGGGTCCTGTCACGTTTTGTACAATAACGGTGTCTGCCACGTATCAGCAAAATACATTCTAGAAAAGTATCTACTTTAATTAGTGCGGACATTGTTTTGCTTTTTTATAGAGTCCTAGAGAAATAAAGATGTTGCCGATAAACACCGTGTGGGCTCCAAAGACAGTCTTGGCAATTCTTTATTTCTTGTTGTATCCATTCGACACATTGCTGCTCGGTGAGAGTAATTTCTGGCTGGGCATCTGGAATGTCGTGATGTGGGGACGGTGCTTGTGTTTCATATGATGGCGTAGGACTTGCTGCTCCTTTTTCTGACGTTTCTGCTTCAATGGATGTTGTTTTTGAAGAGTGATGAGCTGGATTTTTTAGATAAGCCATTCTAGGTTGTCCATTGAAGTTGACATGAATGGCATCAAGAAAATCAGAATAATTAATGATAATGAGAACTTTACCAATTTTCTGATCAAAGACTAATCCTGGCATGGCTGCATGAAAGAATGAGTGAAATGCAGTACTTGGAGTAACTGGAAATTTTGAGGCTCGTAATTGGCAAAGTAGAATAATATCATCTAGTTTTTTTTGACAGTGATACCTTTTCTACCATATGAACTGTCATAGAGTTCCTATGTACAAAATTAACAATTATACCAATTGTTTCTGTTTATCTTGTTTTACAATGTGTCGCTTCAACGATGGTTATAACAACGCACTTGAACGAAACATGCGGAAGTTCGGCGACATGGGCACATCCATGTTCACAATCCATTCTTATGTTTTCGAGGAAGACATAAATAATGAGACGGTGATATAAAACTTTGTGAACATTAATTGTTTGTCGTAGCAATGTACCTAATATCATTTGTTGGGCTAATAAATATGAAATTGTCATCTTTTCACACAGGTTTTTTTGCATCCCATGATGGTATTATTCAAATATGTGAACATTAATTCATTTTCATAATACTTAATATTTTATGTTGTGCTAATATTTATGTATCTGTACTCCCTGGATACATGCACCTCCACATCACATAGCACGTACGCGTTCCACAAGCATCAGAGAGGATGCAAAGGGAGATGCTCCTCCAACAGTTGATGACGCTACGTCAGATGGTCCTTCTGAGCCCGTTCGCTCAGATATCCGTGAACCTACAACGAAGGTGAATAAATTTATAACTTTAACTTTTTTATTTATTGTTGATTACTATTATTCAATAGTGTAAGAACTATTATAATTTTTTAACATTGTCTTTCAATCAACCACCCGTAGACTATAGAACCGAACATGTTAATGATCGTATTCAGTATTTCTGCCAACATGGATCATGTGTTGTTAGTGGGAATGTTAGGTTTTGGGAGTTGCATAGACCTAATCGACATCGCCAAGTAGCACACAATCTTACCTTAATGGAACCGCGTAAGTGTGGTCGTAAGCATATGGAAAAACGGACACCTATCCCTCAAGATAAGAGTAGGACATACAGGAAGGAGAGAGGGGGGTGTGAACTATGTCTTGAGGCAGCAATTCTACCTGCGGCACAAGAGGGTTATCGATCGAGTTTGTCGAAAAATGCAAAAGTCGGTTTGAGGAGTTGAGTCGGGAAGGAAAGAGGGAGGTGGATGTTGAAATGGGTGCCTACGATTCAAAGGAGATGCGACAAGCGAGAGAGCATAAGTGGTTGAGAGCGAGAGAAAAAATTAACTTAAATATCGAGACAGTGGTAAATTTAATATTAGTATAATATATTATATATTATGTTTCGTTTGAAATTAAAAACTTAATATCATGTCATAAACAGGAAGAAGAGAGGGGGATGTGAACTATGTCTTGAGGCAACGATTCTACTTGCAGCGCAAGAGGGTTATCAAACGAGTTTGTCGAAAAGATGCAAAACTCGGTTTGAGGAGTTGAGCCGGGAAGGAAAGAGGGAGGTGAATGTTGAAATGCGTGCCTACGATTCAAAAGAGATGCGACAAGCAAGAGAGGAGAAGTGGTTGAGAGCGAGAGAAAAAATTAACTTAAATATCGGGACAAAGGTAAATTTAATATTAGTATAATATATTATATATTATGTTTCGTTTGAAATAAAAAACTTAATATCATGTCATGAACAGGAAGATAGAGAAGAGGGTGGAACAACTAGCGGGAATGTTGACACCACTGCGAATGATAACGTAAGTAATTATTGGTCTTTCGTTGTTATATAGAATATAATTTTGTTTATTTGTGTATATACTAACTGTAGGTGTGCGTAGAATTATGACATTCCCTTGTGTCAGCTCCTATGCCAGCAGAGAGACTCGATTCTTAGCACGTGAAATGGAGAAAGGTAAACCATTTAACACGCACTTGAAAGTTGAATGTTGTCTTATGTTGATGATAATTAAATTGTCTTGATGACTCGATTGTTGTAGAAGGATGTTTGCAATAAGACGCCCCCTTCACAATCAGTTTGTGGTCTCGATCTTATTAACGAGATAGTTTCACGAGCGGTCAGAGAGATTGAGATGAATATTGCCGGAATTGCAACTTCCTTGTCAGTCGAGGAGAGAGGAAGACGAGGAGAGGGGCACAAACAACATTCCTGACAGTATGAGAGGGTGAAATTAGACTCGTAAGTTATTGAATGTTCTCATTTGATTTTCTGTATTCTTTTTCGGTGAAATTAAGATAAAATTATTAATGTAATTGAAATTGTCGTTATTCTAGGTTTTTCCTGGCGGGGTCAAAGTCAGGTTGATGTCAGATGATATAGTTGTTGCGAGAGGAGTGGTTTGTGATAGTAGGCCGCATGCGGTGTGTCATGACATCACACTCCCCTAATTTACTATGAAAATCATTATTTCTGAGGCCATTGTTCTCACTGCTCCATTGCCCTACTCTAATACATTTGCAAGCACTTTGGCAAAGTGTGTCAAAGGGTTTGCGATATGGGATCGCAGAGATATCAAACTAGACACTCATCGTGTAGAGGTAAGTAGATGTAATTGATGATTTAAATTAATTATGTGTTTAATTGAAAGATTCATCTATGTTAACTTATTTACTATATGGTTGGCTTCTAGGATGATAACGTACAGGTTGAGAGAGTGCGCCATACTCAGATGCAGATATTCGATGCCCCATCCGTTCTTGGCATCACACCTAATTATGTTCATAGATATGAGAAGAAACGTATTAGATATTATGATGGACTACGTTCTCTCGCTAACAATAGGTAGTGGAGGAGATGAAAACATTTATTGTATAACATTGCTTATGAGGACTCAGATTATTATATATGTGTATATGATGATATTGTTACTTTAATGTGTTTGAGGTTTACAATTTACTATTGCATTCTTGATATATTGAATATGGTTTGTGGTTATGGTTTACATAGAGTTATCCTTATACGTTCTATTTATAGTGCATTAGATGATTTTTATTCTTGTTATGTGACATTCCATTTATTGTATAAATGATGATGTTATCACTATGTATCTGATTAATGTATTAATGTGACTACGGATTGTGGATTACGGTTTATGATATATGATTACATAGTTGCATTCTTCTTCAGTGTATGCCTACTTGTGTTTGATGTGTTCACTAATTTATTATAGATAATTCACAATTTTGCTTTCAAAACTAGTGTATTATGGATTACGGTTTATGGTTTATGCTTTCATAGTTGCGTTTCTTTTCCATGTATGCCTACTTGGGTTTGATGTGCTTACTTAACTTTCATATATATTTCATCCATGATAATATTTTGTTTAGTATAAGTGCATTATTTTTTTGTAATTTTGTTTGAATGGTAACAAATATTAATCGGTTGTTTAATTACAGGTGTTATTAGATGGTAAGAGACAAGAAAGATAGAAAATGCAAGCCTTCAAAGGTGGAGGAACCGAAAGATTATGAAACATTTGATAGTGTCATTTATGTGTTCGGAAAGAATGCAAAGAGCCCTACAGACGAAGATGTCGGTGTTGGACAAGAAGATGAGTTTTCCCCATCTCGTATAGAATTAGAAATGAAACTTGTAACGAAGAAGGCAAAGATGTATAAAAACGAATGTAAAAGCCTTACATTGGAGAATTTATATTTGTCGAAAAAAAATAAGGAATTATTGGACGAAATAGGAGAAATTTCCTCGAAGCAGATGGTGTTGGAGTTTGAGGTTCAAGAGTTGGAGCTAGAAATTAAGAATTGGGAGACAATGCGTGAAGGGAACAAAAAAGTGTTCGAAAATCAGGTACCAAGCTTTAATTCCGTTCTTAAAATACACGACGATCACAAGGAAGTATGGAAGAAGATGTACGTGCAGGCTAAGGCGTCAACTGAGGAAAAAGTACCAGTCACTCCCACCAAAGGCAATGCGAGAAAGGGACACAAAAGTGTTCGAAAATCAGGTAGCAAGCTTTAATTCCGTTCTTAAAATACACGACGAACACAAGTATGGAAGAAGATGTACGTGCAGGCTAAGGCGTCAACTGAGGAAAAAGTACCAGTCACTCCCATCGAAGACAACTAATAAATGAATATACCAGTCATGCAGCCTTTCACATCAAAAGATGTTTGTTAAATATATATTAAACTTACTTATATAGTTGACACCAATATGTTATTATACTTATATGTTTTACTTACATATTTGACATATTTTACTTATATATTTGACATATATGTATAGATATTGATTTTGGGGTATGCAAAAAAAATGTTTTATTTAATGATTATAACATTTGTAGCATAATAGATGAGATGGATAGATGTATGTGGTTATATTATGATTATTAGATGTGTGTGATTTTACTCTAATGTGGTTGTGTTTCGGTTGATGTTATGATGTGCATATTAATTAGTATTTAGATCATGTATATGGATTGCTACATCTGGTATGTGATGTGTGATGTATAAAGAAGAGTAATACAAGTGTGATTAGAAGACGAGTATATATAAATTAATCTCATGATAACTGGAGTACTTATGGCTTCATCCACTAAGCCAAACACACCATGTTGGCATCGAAGAAGGTTGGGAATCTAGTATACGTACATTACAACTTGTGCCTTTTAACACATAAAAGACGGAAGAGTATATTAGTGGTCCTAACAAACTTTGTAACCTATTATTTAATATTTTAATTACTAATTAAAAATTAAAATTTAAAATGATATCACTCTTTTTTATATTAATAATACTTTGTTTTTGTGACAGGTGGCTAGTATTTCTACTGCAGGGCGCAATTGGAGTACTTATGGTTCATCCACTCAGCCAAACGCACCATGTTGGCAACGAAGAAGGTTAAGAATCTAGTATACATACATTCCAACTTGTGCCTCTAACACATAAAAGACGGAAGAGTATACTAGTGGTCCTAACAAGCTTTGGGACATCCAACCTGAAACCATGGACTTTGAAGCTTCTGCTGTTTGTTTGTCCAATGTTTCACTACTTGGCGTTGATGACGAAGTTCCAGGGAGCCCTTCACAAGGGTTCAAAAGTGGAGCTACTTGGAGTGGAGCGGCAAGTGCCATCCATGAAGATGATTTTGAGGATCATCCAAATGATATGTTCTAGGCTTTTACGCCTAGGAAACTAAAAGTGAAACAAGCTGAGAACTTGAATGTATTATGTTATTATGTTATATTATTTTTTGAATATTATGAATCAATACAAACCCGAGTCTCAATTCTCCAAGTATTGGAAATTTGTTTTCATGTTCTATGAATGCTTGTAAGTTGTAAGAGTATTAAATTTCAATAAGTATTTACTTCTTTAAATTTATAATTTTATATACATACATATATATATATATATATAAAACGTACCCAAAAGCGTACCATACCCGAAGTTTTTAAAAAAATTTACTGTATCAGCGTATCGTACCCGTACCGAAACAGTCTAGGCTATTTTGCTGTCTTTTTTCAACTGAGCTTCTTCTTGTTGCATAAATTTTTGAACTTCTAAGAGGTTTTCATTGACCTGTTGAAGTTCTCTAGAAATAGCATCCATATGGGCTTCAGCATATCTGGTCCAATTATTGATATAATTTAGCTTCCTAATTTCATTCTTTTGTTCACTTGTATCAGACACAGAATGTTCAAGAAGACAACTAACATATGCACAAGTTGAATATGTAAATTCTTCAGAAAGAGCTATGGCATGCTTTGTTTTTGGTGGCCAGGAACCGCCTTCATAAAATGTTTTGTTATTTTGGGTCCAAGTAATAGACGTACTGGATCCCGGATGGACATCGTCACTACTCCCCATCATTTTCAGCATTTTTAGTTGTGCTTGTAGTTTCGTGTCAATGACAACACGAGATACCCCAGGAGGCAATGTTAACTATTGTGGCACCTTCTGCTTTTTATCATGTGTGTTTTCTTCAGATCGTGTGGATAAATGATAATCACCTAAAACTAAAAGGGGCAGATTGAAGAATATGATGAAGATTTGGTACGAGATATTTTAGGAATTGCAGAGTGACTTGGCCGGAAGGATTCTCGGTGATATTGACAGCAGTGTCATTATTTAGTTGTTGCAAGGAACAGTCCATTCTGCTGGAATTTCAAAATTGGAAAATGGAATGGATGACGCATAAGAACCAGATGATTGTGGACCAATGGGAACGGCTTCATGAAACTTTTCGGTTGAGAACCTAATAGGCACAAGACTATTACAGATTTGACACAAAAACTTTAAAGTAATGGATAGCTCAAAGTTTCCAGGTTTCATATCAAGTCCTTTAGTTTCAACTAGGAGCTTCCATACTTTATCAACATTAACCTGTTGCAAGGGATAAAGGAAATTAGGAAAAAAGGTAACATACTGCATACCTCTGGCTAATGAAATGACTGTTTGGCCTATGACAGCTTGATTATATGAAGAAAATCTATCTTCGACCAGGACAACTAGACTCGAACCAGGAAGACCTCTTCAGAATAATGGAGTAACGACTACTTGTATAGCTCCAAAATAAATATAGTTATATCCTTGTTCTTTTAACTTCTTTAGATTTTTTATCTCCTCTGCTGTAAACAAGGCAACTTTACGACACTCTTTAGCTTGATTTACAACTAAATTCCTTTGTCTGTTTGAAAACTTGCTTGATTTTTGGACGATAGACAGACAAAGGCATATATTTCTTAAAATAACTAGACTCGGCTTTTTTATTTTCCTTGGTTATCAAAAAGTTGGTATTAAATTGCTTAGTGATTAAATGTTGTGCATGATAAGTTAAAATAAACCCAAAAAATCCTCAAAATAAGGATAATTGACTCAAATAGAGAGATGAAAATCCCAAGGTCAAAACCTACAAAGGAATACTTCCATTTAAACAGTAATGCATTGAAATATCAATTTTCCAAAATCCCTTCTACCATACTTTTAGTATTCATTTATAAGTAAAGCCTTATCTGGCAAAATCTGTGAATATAGAATGCTCTTTGTTGTAACCATTTATGGGAACAAAGAATGCACAATTCAAATTCTTCCAAAGAGTTGCAATAGACTAATATAGCACTATCAGGTAGACAGCAAAACGAACTAAATAGGTTCAATTCATTCGCATACCTGTTCGGGTTGTGCCGACTGTTGCTGGTAATATGTTACACTTTGAGGACACTGAAAAACAACAAAGTGGATATATATTATAAAAATTGTTCTCGTCTATAAGTTAGAGGCCATTGAAGGAAATTATGACTACTTCACAAAGATAGAACACAGACCTGCCCATCCTCGTGCTGGTTGTGAAGTCCCAGACATAATATTCTGTCCAACCTGTTGCTGCAGAAATGAATATATATGATAAACAATTAAAGCATAACATAATAACTGATTAATAACAAACTAACAGATTTCAAGTACTAATCAATCATGTGAACCACTGCATATAGGATATTTAATGAATAAATAGACATACATAAAAACCATGGGAGTTTTGGGACTGAAAATACAAACATTCCTGGTAATAAAATAAAATATTGATGGTAAGAAAACTAGAAATCAATACTTCAAAATCAATCAAACATGTTTATATACATGCATAACACACAAAATATACATTACCAACCTGATACTGTGTTTATAGTACAGTTTGTTGCTGCTGGGTTTTTTGCTGGTATGGTTGCTGGTAACTATATTGACAATCACCCTTCGTAAATGCATTGTTTACCGTCTGTTGAGGCTGATGTTGGTAGTATTTCTGGAAATATGGAAAGGCACACTTTAAAGATCAATACCTACCATTTATTATACCTAGCCATCATAGGGTCAAGTTTAATGCTTGATTTGTCAAACAAAATTGTGTAGGAATATACAAGCATCCTCTTTCATTTTCACGTATTTCAAAATGTTAAAACTCTAAGCTTGATGATAACTCAGCTCAACAAGAATCATTAACTACTTGAAAAGTGTTCTAAGTGTAAACAAAATGTTGACACATACCATGTGACATGACAATCATGATTCATGAATTTTATATCAATCAAGCATAATTAGGGTGTAATAATAAGACCCATAAAATGCAACGTCTATGAATGTAACAAAAAATTTAGGCTCCATATACACACAAGGCACTGTACAAAATATTTGTAGGATTGATAACTTGCTCTAAGTTACTATTGACCAAATCATTTCAAAAGAATTGGGAGTGTGATCAAAAGCTGATTACCAGTTTTGAAAACACCTCCCCAGTCAATGCAATAATCTTAGAAGCAAATTAGCATTACATTATTCCAAAAACAGAGAAGTTGTGGTGTCTATACTGCATGAATCTGGAAATCACATTTTGCTCCATACAAGCAATTTTCCACTCAATTAAAAAGCATAAATGCTTCATCTTAGGCCACATAGGCACTTCAACACAATTGATACTGACCCCTCAAACAATTTTTCATTCAAGCATAAGCATAAATGTTTCATACTAGAATAAATTAACAAGTGCCTCTCTTGCCTTTGCCTCTCGTGCTTTAGCTTGTGCAGTAACTACCTACGACACAAAACAAAGGATTCTTAATTTCTCTACATGATCAAACCAAAACAAATAAAAGAACTTTCGTAACAGTTTAACTTTAAACTCAATTTCAGTGGTAAAGTTCACCAAATTAGCATTACATTATTCCAGAACATAGAACCAATCAGTTGTGGAGACTATAATGCATGAATCTGGAAATCACATTTTGCTCCCTACAAGAAATTTTCCACTCAATTAAAAAGCATAAATGCTTCATTACAGGTCACAATGGCACTTCAACACAAATGATACTGATCACTCAAACAATTTTTCATCAAAGTAAAATCATAAATGTTTCGTACTAGAATAAATTAACAAGTACCTCTCTTGCCTTTGCTTCTCATGCTTTAGCTTGTGCAGTAGCTACCTACAAACAAAGCATTCTTAATTTCTCTACATAATTAAACCAAAACAAGAAGATAAAATAACTTTCGTAACAGTTAAACTTTGAACTCAATTTCAGTGGTAATACAATGGATTTTTGTTCACCTAAGCAATTGCGGCAGGACTTATAAAACTGTGTCCTACCAGGTCAAGAAAACAAAAATAAATGTTAAATAATCCATAAAAAACAGAAATCTTAGAAACAAATTAGCATTACATTATTCCAAAATAGACATAACCAATCAGGTGTGGAGTCTATAATGCACGAGTCTGAAAAACACATTTTGCTCCATACAAGCAACTTTCCATTCAATTAAAAAGCATAAACACTTCATCGCAGGTCTCATAGACACTTCAACACAATTTGATGCTGATCACTCAAACAATTTTTCGTTGGAGTAAAAGCATAAATGTTTCATACTGGGATAAATTAACAAGTACCTCCATTGCCCTTTCCTCTCGTGCTTTAGCTTTTGCAGCAGGTACCTACGAACACATAACTAAGCATTCCTAATTTCTCTACACAAACCAAAACAAGAAGATGAAATAAATTTCGTAACAGTTTAACTTTGAACTCAATTTCAGTGATAATACACATTGGATTGTTGTTCATCTGAGCAATTATGGCAGGATTTATAGAGTTGTGTCCTACCAGAGCAAGAAAACAAAAATAAATGTTCAATGATCCATAAAAAAACTAAACAAAACAATCATATAATGTACTTTAAGACACAGGGATGATAGGCTGTAGAACCTTAACCAGGCAAATGAGGAATCAGAGCCAAAGTTGCTCCAGCAGCCATTCCACACATAGGAGTGACACTATTGATATGTGGGGGCTGACCCATCATTCCTGCTAGTACTGCACCTGTCCCTAGCATAACAGCACCACTACCTGAAAGACCTTGACCTTGACTACCATGCGATCCATGTCCAAATTGCTGCAGCACATAAAACAGTTTGTAGGGAATCCAGTATCCCAACATGAATTGCAGTTAAACTGGAAAAAGTGGTTGATACTGGAACGAAGTTTTATACCATCCCTATGCCACTGCCCATCACGCATGTATGACAAGGTCCCATAAAACACTGTCCTGGCATAGCTATTGGCATGTGTCCTCTCGCAGGAGCATTTCCCATCATATCTGCACCACACAAAGCACAAAAGCATGTCAAAATTTGTCATTGAGTTATTCCATCAGCAAATTTAACAGATGTTACGTGCTTGGAAATGCTTCTCTACCACCATGGCCACAAGGAGCAGGTGCAGCTTGACTTCCAAAACACATTTTATAAGACTGCATATGTAGATGATTTCACGTATACTAAATCAAAAATTCCTTTTGAGGATTACAGAGTTAATTAGAAAATGATAGGGATTACAGAGCTAAGTAGAGCATGCAATCTTTGATGAAAAGTACCTTAAAAGATGTATAAAATATACCATGTAAAAAAAAACAAATATGTCACCAGAACCGACTTTGTGGTATTTGCAAAAACGACACATATACCATCCCCATGCCACTGCCCATCACGCATGTATGACAAGGTCCCATAAAACAGTCCCGGCATAGCTATTGGCATGTGTCCTCTCGCAGAAGCATTTCCCATCATATCTGCACCACAAAAAGCACAAAAGCATGTCAAAATTTGTCACATTTGAGTTATTCCATCAGCAAATTTAACAGATGGTACGTGCTTGGAAATGCTTCTCTACCACCATGGCCACAAGGAGCAGGTGCAGATTGACTTCCAAAACACATTTTGTAAGAATGTATATGTAGATGATTTCACGTATACTAAATCAAGAATTCCTTTTGAGGATTACAGAGTTAATTAGAAAATGATAGAGATTACAGAGCTAAGTAGAGCATGCAATCTTTGATGAAAAGTACCTTAAAAGATGTATAAAATATACCATGTTAAAAAAAACAAATATGTCACCAGAACTGACTTTGTGGTATTTGCAAAAATGACACGTATACCATGACCTTCCAGCTCATGGTCATCCATAGCTCAATGTGCTGAGACATCAAAAAAAACCTTTCAATTTTGAATTTCTCAGAAGTTTCAAATGCAGTAGAAATGGAACCAACCGGAAGAGCTGTCCTATTTAATAGTTATGATGTAAAACTCGTCAAACTTACAAAAAGTTTTATAGATATTCACCCATGTCTGCACATAAAGAATGATAGAAGTCAGTAAATCCAAAACCACGAAAACAGTTACTCATACCAATAGCTAAGTGGCAATCCCCAACTTTTCCATATTGCCCAAACAATGATCTTAGAGATGCCTCTACCTGTTATCCATTGGACAATTGTCACCATAATTCCTCATAACCTTTAATCAAAATTTAATTTATTTAATCAGGAAGCAAGATTCCCTCAGACTTCGAAAAGAAGAAGAAACAAAAACTAGAATGCAAATAGCATGTATAAAATTTCTTATATTTGGATTTTCCTTTGGTATGTGGTCAACAAAGAAAACAGTTGAGAACATATCTGCAATTTTCTTACAGTTCGGACATCCTACACATAAGACTCAGTTGTCCATGTTTATGTTTCCCATGGCCATCTTAGCATTCAATGCCACTAGAAATTGGCATAAAGGCACTACACAACTAATCCACACTAAACAAATCATTTTCACAACAAATCCAGCCAGACTGACCAGAATTTTAAACTGTATTCCACAAAACCATATCACTTACTCCAACCTGTTGCATTCCACAGCACCTAAAAGGAGTCGATTATGTTGTAAAATATAATGCTTCCCATTGAAATATAAACAGATAGCAAACATGAAAGAAAAGAGGCTAAGAATATAAGCTCGGAAAGATGAAGAACGTACAAAATCTCTCTGAATTGTGCCATGTTGTTCAAATATTTTTCTCAGCAATTCGTCATCAATGTCTGGTGTTCCCAGTAAAAATAAATAAATCAGAACGAAATTCTTCTATATGCAATCTTCGATCACCAAGTTGTGCATTGTAAAGCTTTTCTTTTGCTTTGGCAACTACATCTTCTCCTTTGGCAGTTGCTCTTTCCTAATGAATGATTGCAGCATGTTTCCTTTAATTTTCAAATACAATGCTCGAGATTTTTGGCAAACTCAGAAAACATATTTGATAGATCCTCGGGATTAATAAGTAGTTCAATGCATGATTGAAGGGGAAAAATCGTATCAAATATCATTCTAAATACTTACCAAACGAGTACAAGACTGATAGATCCTGGACAATTCTGGAAATCAACAAGCAGTTCAATGCATAATTGATGAGAAAAAATCGTATCAAATATCATTCTAAATATTACCAAACAAGTACGAGGCTGATAGATCCTGGAAAATCACAAGCAGTTCAATGCATTATTGATGGGGGAAATCTTATCAAATATCACTCTGTACAAGACTAGAACAGCATATAGAAGCCAATACTGGTTAGAAGTGGGACCTCACCAATAATCAGACAAAAAACTTAACCTGTCATTTTCTGTAAGATAAACAAAGTCGTCCTATTTTTGCATGTGTGTGGGCTTACATGCCAACCAGAAAGTAATAAACATACTAGAAAAACATTAAAAAGGCAAGAAATCCTTCAGTGCAATGAAAATCACAAGCTATGGGGGAGCATGAATGTCACATGCCGTAATCACTTGCAAAACACTAAGCTGACTATATCACTGTAAAACTGCGTATCCAAATGGAATGATTCATCGTAAAAGTATATAAATTCCAACACACTTTCATAACTGTAGAACAAAGGGACTAGTTCATGGAGATGCATGATTCCATAGAGAAAACACTTTCCTGGTACACCCTATTTAATAGCACCCACTGGGAGGGCATCCTTACTAGGCAATTTGCAAATTTTATTTACCAATTCCATTTCATTACTTAGAAGCATTCTTTTCTAGGAAACGCAACTTCTCTCTTATTATGTTCATGCTATTCTATGCATTGGTCGCAACTTCCTTTTCTCCATTTCATCCAAAACTATCGCTTAACTTTGCCCTGAACATGGAAACTCTGTATAAACATCTGCAGAATCAAGAGGATGATCACCTATCATTATCAGAGCTAGAACACCTGCAAAAGGCTTTATAAGATACACAGCAACAAATCAGAATTATTTAAGAAAATAATGAAGGGCAAATCAGACTTCAATATGATCATCGTCATCAATAGAGGTACCTAATTGTAATGAATCCTCAAGCTTCAAACAAGTTACTTACAGGTCACATAAAATTGTAAGAGTAAAGTAAAAATGTGAATTCTCCAATGAGTCAGGTCAAATGGCCAATGCTCAATGTCCACCGTCTAGGTCTGGCTGTCAAGGGCCTTTCTCTGATTTTGGATAATTCTGGATTTCTTTGTATCTAAGTTGTTTTCATTTATGGCTAAAGGCTACGATCATACTCTGCAGGGATTTGCTTTTTTTCACTCTGTACTGCAGTTTTTGGATTGACCTCGTATTCTGAGAACTTTGCACATTAAGTTAACAATCTTATTAGTGTCTATTTTTTCTAGGTCTTTGCTTTATAGTTAAGTTATAAGAAAAGACTTTGAAAGCAGCAAGGCGAGTGAATCAGAATGACATTTTTGGCTTCTGCAGTGCCGACAAACGGTAAGTCAAAATGGAAAGTTTTTTGCCACCTGCAGTAAAGGCTACGATCATACTCTGCAGGGATTTGTTTTTTTTCACTTTGTACTGCAGTTTTTGGTTTGACCTCGTATTCTGAGAACTTTGCACATTGAGTTAATAATCTTATCAGTCTCTGTTTTTTCTAGGTCTTTGCTTTATAGTTAAGTTATAAGAAAAGACTTTGAAAACAGCACGGCAAGTGAATCAGAATGACATTTTTGGCTTCTGCAGTGCTGACAGAATGTATGTCAAAATGGGAATTTTTTTGCCACCTGCAGTACCCCATGTTGTTGTTGTTCGATGGTTAAAATGTTTGATGGTTGAAACCAACACTTCATAAAATAGAGTCCTAAAGTGATCCTTAAGTTATGCAATTAAAATAATCATTATTGACCTGGAATAAAACACTACAATATCCATACAACGTTGAAGGTAAAATACGACTCCACGATGGTATGATGAATGCTTTACATGTTATGTTGTCCATCTAATCAAAGCATCATAATTGATTGGTGTCTGCAGTAAGATCTACACTCTTAAGGGCACGTGCTTTAGTATCAGTCTTGTTATTATCTTTCAACTATGTGGGTAATACCTCCCTTAAGGGCACGTGCTTTAGTATCAGTCTTGTTATTATCTTTCAACCATGTGGGTTATACCTCCCTTATTAGCTTTGCCATTAACTTGCAAAGGTGCAAGAATGAAAAGGGTGAAAAATACAATTCCACCATCTAATAGCTACTTGGAGGGTTTATATGGCAGGTTGGTGGCCTCCTTCCTAAGGTTTTCTATATGTTTAGCTTTAGTGTTGTCAGTTACCATTGTAAACTAAGACTAGGATCCTTCTCACAACTATTAGAGTTTCCTGCTTAGCAGAAGAAAGAATAAAATGCTCGGTTATAATAACTATTAAACTAAGCTCAACCTATGGGTTGTTATTCTAACAATCCAATTCCACCATCGAATGGCCTACTTAATAGTGGGTTTACATGGCAGGTTGGCTGCCTCCTTCCTAAGGTTTACTGTTTGTTTAGCTTTAGTGATTTCAGTTACCATTGTAAACTAAGACTAGGATCCTTCTCACAACAGCTATTAGAGTTTCATGCTTGCCAAAAGAAAGAATAAAATGCTCAGTTCTAATGACTAAGCCCAACCTATGGGCTGTTAATGTGTTATTCCTACGATCCGTTAAAGCTTGACAGTAGAAAAAATGCATTAAATTTTGACAGTAGACTAAGTCGTAAGGGTTCTTGAATAATACTTGATCCCTGCAATCAATTTGAAGAGAGTAACGAGAAAATGTTTGCTGGATTAAATTGGCCCTTGCCCGGATATGACAATTTAAATTTTTCGTCCTAGAGAAGCCTTCGAAAGGTCTGAGGTCTTGTGCAACAACATAGAAAGTTGAAACTTCCAATCTAGTCCCAGTCAATGCCTAACAAAGATGTATTTGGCTAACATGTCATACTGCCCAATACCACAGCTGAGAGATATGAACGTATAATCTGTAGCATCAGGTGAATGCTACAAAATCAATGGCAAAACTCACAAACCAGTTTAAAATCAGTGTAGTACCTTAGCTACATGGACCTTGTGCTCCACCATGAAATGGACCGGATCCCCAATCCTCTGCAATGACTGGCCACTAATACTCTGGTACACATGTACATATGTTAAGTCACACCAAATCTGTCATGTCTGAACTGAAACCCTGTCGTCCATGCCATGACTCTATAAATTCCAACTTCCTTTTCTGTGTTACGTATTCTACACTACCTTCCTTGTAAATTTCACAACTAAAAAAAACAATTACTGTCCTGCTCTTCCTCGTGCAATACAATTTCAAACCACGAACCTAATTACTTCATAAACCTTAAAGGGTTTATGAAACCATTAAGATAACGACAGCAAGCAATTCTTAACTTCAAACTGGAGGTTGAATAGTTACCTAGCTCCCAGCATAATGCACTCTCATAACGCTCCTTCTTCTGAAGGCATATTTAGAACCTTTCTCTAGGCCATTGATACAGAGCGAATGTCCAAACTCAAAGCCATTGCACTGCATGTCAAACAGGTGTACACCGAGGCAAAGTGCAAACCCTCGTTCACATCATAAATTCTATTTAGGACGCCACTGTGATAAAACAGCCTTAACGAAAAAACAATTCAAGAAACACTCACAGAGTCAATACTTGTGTTTCTCGTTAGCTTCGAAAATTAAAAAAACAGATGTGCCCTGCAGTTACAGCAATAATTAACTGGGGTTAGCAAGCAGAAGTAAAATTGAAATACATCTACTTATTTCCATAAGGGTTTAGGAGCCTAAACCCTTGGTTTCAAAACCCATCAATATAACGAAAGCAAGCAATTCTTACCTTAAAAACAAAGTGTTAAAGAAGAATAAAACACACTCGTGTTGAAAAGTGTTGAAAGCGTTGAAACATTGTAAATATGGGGAGAATGAAACCCGTAGATTATCCTCTACTTTGATGTTAATGGCGGCGGCTGTGGCTCCAGCATGCAAACAGGGCAAATCTCCAATCATCTGCAGTGACTGGCCACTAATTCTCCGCTAGACATACACATTTTATGAGTCACCGCAAAACCCCTTAGCTGCCATGTCGAAATCTGTAACTCCGTCCATACTTCTCCATAAATTGCATCATTCTTTTATGTGTCACGTCTTCTACGCTGACCTTCCTGTACAGAAATAAAAATAAAAAACCGTTTACTATCCTGCCCTTCCTCGTGCAATACGATATCAAACCATTAACCTAACTACTTCATAAACCCTAAAGGGTTTTGAAACCCGTCAAGATAACAAACACAAGCAATTCTTACCTTAAAAGAAGAATTGCCTAACTCCCAGCCTAACGAGATAACAAACACAAGCAATTCTTACCTTAAAAGAAGAATTATCTAGCTCCCAGGCTAACGCACGCTCTATCCACAATGTCCCTTCTTTTAGCCGTTGATACAGAGAAAATATCTAAAGAGCTTACAAGAGACTCCGTCATGGCAATTGGGGCAGCGAGCAAACCCCCGTTCCAAGCATAAATTCCATTTCCTGGGCAGCTAAGAAAATGGTGACACATAATGATGACCCCAACGTAAAACTTAAAAGAACAAACACTTGAATTAAACCCTGATACTTGTGATTCCTCAATAGCTTCAACATTTAAAAATAAAAACACAAATACAAATGCGCCCTGCAGAGTTTGAATTGAAATGACACGGGTTAGCAAGCATATGTGAAACTGAAAATGAACGATGGAATGTTGTCTCAATGTTGTGCAGTCGATTGAAACCCTGCAAATTAGCTACGGTGTACTGGACAGAGTTTCGCTGTAAACTCCATGATTTTAATTACACCTAGCTTAATTTAAAGCGGTGGAAGGGCCGTCAAAAAATTGCAAAGAAAAAGATTCTCTGTAATGCAGAAGATCGAACTCTGCAAAAGAAATGAGTGAATGAATGCAGAAGATCGAACTCTGTACGTTAGCAAGCTATGGCACGCTGTACAGGAGTACAAGTTTCGCGGTAAACACTAATACTAATTACGCCTAAATAACTTAAGGCAGTGGGGGAATCTTTAAAAAAAAAACAGGAAATGATTACCTATTATTGACGCTGTCCAAACCCCAATATAACCGTTTGCTTTGATTTGGATGAGATTTTAAGGCGGTGGGGGAATCTCAAAAAAAGCTCAGCAAATGATTAACGCTGTCCAAATCCCAATATAGCTAGCTGTTTGGTTCGTGTTAGATGAGATTTCAAATAATCACTTACGCTCGTCTTCCGCGTGTTTACTATACCCGGGAGTGCTGGATTTTGACGTTCAATGTTACATGGCACCATAAAATTGTTTGAGGGTCTATAAAATTATATGGAAGTCATTTGGCGTTTAAAATTTAATATGTATGCCAAATTTGCTTTTATAACTATCATAGATATCTTAAATACATCTATGTAAAAGGATAGACATTGAGTTACATTCTCATGTAAGTTAGATAAAAAGTTGGATAGGCTTCTCAAGATATCTTTCGGTGTCTTTTAGATGGATGTATTTAAGATATCTATGCTAGTAGTACACGCTGGTGTTGCATGTAAAATGTAAAACATTGAGTTTTTAAAATAATCAGAAGCTGGAACATAAAATGTTAATTTAAATGCATAATAATATACATCACAATAAATGAAAAAATTTCTAAAAGCATTTCATATTCAAAATATACATTTTAAATAACCAACAATCGTACGTGAAAAGTACGATGGAAACACCAAAGGGGATCTTTTGAAGGATGAATTAATGAGAGAAACATTGGGAGAGGAAGAGGGGTGAAGATGAAGGGGTTAGAGGGCAAAGAAGTGTGGGGGCAATGAAAATAGAAAGTATAAACATTGTGAAACTCAAACGTTGAACAACATGATGATGTAAATGGAAATCATTTGAAGGAGACCAGGGGTGTTGTTCAAGACAATGCGGAAACAATTTATAGATATATATGTGAATGTAAGGAGTGGTGGAAAAATATTATCGAAGTGAAAATATGTTTATAGTTTTATTCATAGCAGTTAGAGACATGAAGATGCGGAGTGCAAGTAACATCTAGAGGTGGTGACATCATGTGAAGTTCACCCCATCAACAATTTTCATAGCATTGTTATTCAACAATGACCGAAAAAAAAGGGACAGGTGTGAGTTGTCATGGATTTTGATTGGACATAGAAAATTAATCACCTCCATGGGCAACACATTTTCCACGGATGATATTATTCCTCCCCAAGAAATATCTGGTATTTGAGCTCAACTATGTAGTAGAGATTTGACATGGACTATTTCAATCTCACTTGTATTTCTTACATGTGTGCATTTGGTGCTTCGAATGTGAAAAGTGATTTCTTACACATAGGAATCACTTTTTTATTTTTGGTTAATTTTTTGTGGAAACCACTTGCAAGCAGGATTTGAAATCTTTACATCCTGGATATGAAATCCGACCTTTAATTCTCGCGCAAAAAAGTCCATATAAATTGATCTATTCTCTATCTTTTCCCACAAGCAGTTCCATGTTGTGAAACGCATAAGTTTTTTTTGTTTATGGAGTGGATTTGTTCAAGGGGTTGGTCTCCATGTTTGTTGCGGAGGTTAGAGTCATATTTATATCGAAACTAAGATCCAAGAAACAAAAGCTAATGTTGTGTTCCCTAACGGCACCCATTTTCGGCAACTGGCTCCAAGCTGGGGACACTTTGAATTGCGGCAATCTCAGCGACCTCACCAAGAAATACGGCAAAATATACCTGTCGAAGATGGGACAAAGGAATCTGGTGATGGTGTTGTTTTTTGTCAATTATAAGAAAGTGCTTCATATTTTGGTGGGGGTATAGCTGTGAATGAGCGTGATAGAGCCACATCTTTTTGAACAAATATTATTTTTAAAATATAGTCTTTGTTATGACAAGTCTCATATGCAGCAGAGAGGGGTGCACGACTTAATAGGAAAAGGACTCATAATGGCGTCACTATACAAAACTATTTATGTCTGGTCATTTTTAGACATGGATCAATTACCTCCCTCCCTTTTCCTCTTAGGTTGTCGACCACATGTTTCACATTGTTGTTGCCAACTTTGTGTTTTTATCGATGTAGAGGACGACTCACCACTTGCCATAGAACATTTTTGGATGCGATGATACGGCTTATCAGAACGAAATGATTTCCCTCCCTTTCATATTATTTGGATAAGGTCATGAGGAAGTATGATTTTGTCTATAACCAATTTGTGTTATCTAACCCAACAACATTTATACTAACAAAGCATCCACAAATGGTCATGAGAGGCCAATAGGTACATAGAAGGATTTAATAGAAGTATTACATTGTTAATAATATATAATATAAAAATCCTAATTTTCCCAGTTATTGTATGCTAAGTTTAGAGATTTGTCATCTCATTAGTTACATCAAACATCTAATAGACCATGCATAAAAGTGTTTACATATCCCTTATTAGTTCTTTAGTTATCCACTAACCGATAATATTATATTATATTATATCTATCTTATAATATATCTACTATATATTATAACATTTAACATTTAACTTTATATTATATAAAATATTTTATACGTAGGGATATAATATAACATATTATATGTTATAGATTACATAATTTACATATTGTTTTATATACTAATATATATTTTATATATTGTGAAAATCATCATATGTACTAAATTATATTAATATATCCTAAAACTAAAACTTCTTATCTTATGCAGCTTAAGCTATGTAATAATATAAACAATGTATTTATATTCCCCATACTTCTTAACTATTAGTGTAGGTTATTATTTATTCTTCAATTTATTTATTAGGATAATTCTTACACTTGTGTTAGCCCTACTCTTGATGGGTTAGCTTGCTTAGGTATATTAGTTGTTTGGAGTTAGCTTACTAGTTGTGTTGAGTTAGCTTCTCAGTTATGTGGAGTTAGCTTACTAGTATTTCAGAGTTAACTTAACTACCAATGTCAATTAGTGGGAGTTATTCAACACTGATTTAGGTAGTAATTGCACTTCCCTCCTCCTATATTTACATCTTTCTTATTGAGTAATTCAGGTCATTGTATTGTAATGTATTGAACATTATGGATTATGATGAATTTCCATATATGGTATTTTAGCTCTTCTGTTTTGCAAATCTAATGTGGTGTGCTATGATCATCTGAGATCGCAGCTTGGAACAATATTCTTATCATTCCTTTCATTAATTAAATATATTCATCATATCCCTTTCATTATTAGTACCTGTTGTAGGCAGGATACTAATGTTTTTGGCATTTGCTACTAAATTCCATGCAGTGGGGCAGTGAATTGCTAGTGGTTGATTTTTTCCAATGTTCTAGCTTTGTCTAAGGTTACACTCCATGTTTGACGGTGACTATAGTTTATCTTGGCCAAATGTTTTATTTCTTTTGCTTTTCATTTGTGGTTTCTTTTTCCTTCATTGCCCGCCTTATATTTTATTGTAAATTTATTTGTTTTTCCTAATTGTTGTTTCTTTGTGATGTGGATAGTTGGTTGTATGCATGACCTCTATTTTCCTACGGCTGGGGTTTCCTTCTTATATGCACGGTTGCAGGGGTTTCAAACAAATTTTCCCTTTTGCTTACAAAAGAGGAATGTCGTATCAATCAAAACTAGAACTAGAAATTTCTATCACATATAATTTATTTTGCCAAGGCCAAGATCTGAACGGTTCCTTATTTTCCTTTTGTCTTCATCAACCAGTAGGTATAAACTTTCAACAAATGATACAAGTATAGCAAGCGAAAAAGCATATTGATGACAAAGGATGGAGGAAATGGAATTACTGCAATGTTGTTTGTAGTTATTTGTTGGAAAACGAAGTTGTGTATACTCTTTAAAAGCAGCAGCTCGTGTAACATATTTGCATAATTTATTGTCTAGTGAAATTCACAGAATTATGTCTTCCGTATGCTTTTTTGCAATTTCAATTTTCTTGTGTATTGTATTGTTACCTTTGTTATGGGAAAAGAGCATGGTTTTTTCCTTTTTAAATGATTGTCTCTTTAATTATTTTGCAAAAAGTCTTTCACATGAGTATGGAAGCAGAACAAGACGTGAAGATTAATGGAATTTCATTTTCTCAAGTCTCCAAAATTTTCTCTTTGCATGTCATTTCATTGGTGGGAGCTAAATTACTTTCATTTCAAAATGTCTTCTTTTATGGGGCAAATATGTATTTCATTCGTCGTTGTTGCGGTGCCTACTTTTGCATAAAGGGATAAAATCTCTGTTGGTGGAAGTTGTCATTCCCCTGGTGCTAGGCACTCTGTATTAAATTGTTATTTTTGTTCAATCCATTAGAAGATGAAGCTACGGCCTACATTATCTGTTTCATACTTGCCCCACTATCTGATTCATATTTGTATGATAACTGACAGGTTTTGGCAATTAAACTATGTAGTTCATTTATGAAGGAAGCATTATCTTTCTTGTTTTTATAGGAGGCCTTTTTATGTCAGTAGTTGTAGGGAAACTTTAACCTGTGAAATGATATTCACATTAGCAATTAAATGATGCTAAAATAGTAGGTAAAGAGATGTCTTAGGCCCATTATTTATTTTCAACAGTTGTTATTAATTTTAAAAATTTGGCTTTCAGTGGCACGTGCTTTGTACAAAGGCTAAATTTGGAGTATTGTTTTCGGAAATACATGTTTCAAAACTATGACACAATATATACTTCCTCCAAGGCACCTTATTCTTCATTGCATTGTACAACATTTTTTGCTCATGTGCTTAAAACTATTATATAAGAATGATGTACATTATGATCAAATCCTAAATCCTGTTGTAATGGCTATTTTTGGGCATTTGATGCTTTTCTTGTACACGTTATGTTGGAATATCCTTGCCATATGAATATTATTCAATTTCTTATTTTTGTTATGTAAGAGGCTCATTTGTCATCGTCAAATTTTTCCCATGTCAAGTTGTTAACTTGAAAAGCATAGCTTTTAGTAGTGGGAACATCTTTTTTGGTAAGTCTAAACACCTTTCACATGTTGATTACCTTGTGGATTCCTTATACCTTGTATTCTCTTTATTAACATAATGAATTTTCTTGAGAGCTTATATACTAAGGTGTTTCCACTAAAATTCATTCCCCTATTTTGTTCCTTAAATATACTTTCATTACCCTTGCTTGGCTTGGCGTACAAGACATGAACGTTGTATCACATAAACAAAACATGAACTCTAGATTTCTCAATACGCTTAGGAAAAGCATAATTTTAGTTGTTTTCTAATGAAAAATGCAATCACAAAAAATAATAATACATCCGCAAACCACATAAAAATAGGTATTGTTGCTGCAACGCGGCCCTTGTTTGGTTGTATATTTCTCACTTTGTACGCCATTATCTATATTTTCCTAATAAGACAAGTTAGGACCACATTGTAGTTTTGTATTTAAAGGGAATTCATTATAGATATTATTTAGAGTGATAAGGTTCAGGTTGAAAGAGATATTATATGAGTCGTATAGCCTGACAACAAAGAAAAGATTGAGTGGGAAGGATAGACCCACGACACCACTTTAAAGCTCTTCAAAACCCAAAGCAAACGTGAAGGCGACCCACCATATGGTCGTTCAACCAATCACTTTCCTTACATAATAATCCAAGCACTTTATTTTTAAAAAATAGAGGTGTTGACCACACCCAAGCCCCAAGCTAATGTTTTAAAATTTAGCAAAAGATGGATAGTTGCAGCGAGGGGAAAAAAATAAACGGAGCTCACGCAAAATTCATCCTAGAAGTCACTACCAATATAGATTAAATCGGCTTGCCCATGGGAATAAATCTGTAACCCCATTATCTCTTTCTTTTACTATATACAAATTGGATGATTTGGATCTAAATATGTATATAATGCGGGTTCTATCGTCCCTTAGAGGAAGCTAAATCATGTTGCTATTTTTCTTGTTGTATATAGAAAAGTTTTTAAAAATTGAGGGTTAGGAGGCACTTCAACGACATAAGGTAGAGGCTCGGCAATGGAGGGGGCAGTGAGTCGGCCAAGTTGACCACTGTGTAGAGTTCAATGCAAAGGGAGACGGGGGTCATTGCCAGGGCAACCATGGCCATGTATTTTTTTATAATGCCCTCGCAATACAAGCCACTTGGGCATATAAGCGCCTAAAAACCTCACCTCCAGATGTCAGGTCAGATATCCAAAACACTGAATTGAAAGGCAGACACTTGCATGGTACAGAGTGTCAGAGGGAGATAGATTGTGTCAGAAGGGGAGAGCTCGCCACCCTCAGATTTCAACGCATCTCCTGAAAATTCAATCTGTCATCCACAGTTTGAGTGGAGTCAGAATCAGCGAGCCTTGTTTTAAAGGGAAAACGTCTTCGACGTAAAAATTATATTAATGCATGAATATAGTAAAAAAATCATATGAATGTATGATATATTTTCACTCGATGAATAAATCATCATTTATACATTTCTTCCTCCAATGATTGTAGTCTATTTTCTTCCTGCTTTCTTCTCTTTACTCCCTTTCCATCCTTCAATTTTTCAAACCGGTCATTTGTGCATGGAGTTGAGATATGTAGTCCATGTAATGACTTGACACACAATGCATCAACAAATGTAAGACTTTGTCTTTCTATAAGTTCTATATCAATTGCGGTTTTATTAAGTGTCAAACCCTGTAATTTGTGGATTGTTAATCCCCATGAAAATATCAAAAGGAAATTGTCCTATGCGATCCCTTTCTATAAGGGTGATTAGAATTGTCATTGGATCCACATCAACAAATGAAATCCCTATGTAGTTATCAAATTGAACCATTACATATGTAGGAGGTTTAGGGAGTGTTACTCCTTGTTTGTAAACAATGCTTCAAACATACCCGAGAGCACCATTGACAAGACATGCTTATGTCCATAAGTTTGTAGTAAGCATCACCCTTGTACCTTTAACAATCAATACTTCCACTTCTAATTGTTCACCATCCAATTCAGAAACAACATTGTTTCCTCCTCTACTTGCAATGCTTCGTGTAACAGGTCCATTCAATGTATACATTTTTCTCTTATTATGTTGATGCACATTTTCCTTTATTGCAAACAAATGTATTTGTTCACTAAAATCCTCTTTTTCAATTGTTTGAAGAGAAGCATCGATTCTTATCATCAATAATTTCCAATCTTCAATTGTTGTCGTTGGATTTGTATCTCTTAGATTTGTTAAAAGTTTTCAAAGCCTTTTTTATTTTTCGCATTCACCTTCTTGTCTGAAAACCTTATCTAATGTAACAATCGTTGTGAATTTTTTCCATAAAAATTTTTCTTGTGTTGTGCCTGCATATGGAGGTGTATCTAATACAGGAGGAAACTATCCCAAAATGTCAATAAAAATCATAGACCTTCCACCAAAACACACATTAGCATTTTCTAGAAATTCTTGTCGTAGTCAAGAATCTATATTTTAAAACATATTTTGACCTTTAAAACTCATCTCATCAATCAAAATATACTTATCACATTCGTATTTTATAAAAATATGCAATAGGCATTTGCAATGTTGTGTGTATTGTTGATGCACCAATGTTAAATGTTGCAACTCCAATTGGAGCAAGTGGTAGAAGGGGGTTATGTTGTGGTCATGATACATCTAGAAATGCCAACTTAATCCCTCCAATAAGATATGATTTTCTTGTTCTTGTCATTCCTTGGATTATCATATGCAATGGAGGTGCATTATGTCCTTGATTATAATGTTTGATGATTATATCAAATGTTATTTTTTGTTTCTCTCTTAGGTTATCATATCTAAAATTGGAGGGTTCATCTTCAATTCCAAGTAAATAATTCTCTGTAGCCATGGTTATGAATTTGAAAGCTTTACTCATTTGTTCTTCACCCGAGTAGTCTATGTTCCAAGGTTCTTTCCTATCAATATCCCTTCGACCCAACACGTCAATCTCATAAACATGCAAAATTTACCGTTGTTGTAGTCCTAATATTATCTCCCACTCATGTTTTGTGGTGTTTTTTTGGATATTATCCTAATTTTCATCATCTACTTCACATTGAACCTCAATATTTGTTTCAATCTTTTGTTATGTATGCCAATGATTTTATTGAAATTAATTCCAATTGAATTTTATTGTTTCATCATCAAGGCCAATGTCACTCTCTATATCATGAAATGGTTTGTACAATAGCAACTATGATCAGCTAAAGTCCATAAATTGATGGCTATCTCAGTTAGGGATGCTAGAAAACCTTGGCCACACCCTCACAATAGATGCATCTTTCTTTGGCCTCCAATTTTCTCCTCTTTTAATTTTTTGATTGAACAACCACAATCTAGCAACCTCAATGAGTGGTACATGTTCCATCATGTGCGGTCTATCTTTATATCCATCAACTATTGATATACCATCTGTTTCATTTTCATCATCCTCTTTTAATAATGGTTTAAAATTTTTATGCCTAACATTCAATGATACGAAAATTCTACTACACTCAACCAAAGGAAGTTCTAGCAACATGTGGCATGTCACCATTGCCCTAATAATACTTTTTGTTAATAGGAGTCCATGTACTTGTGCAACAAGATCTTCAATGTTTTCATTGTTTGCAAGACTCATAAAAAAAAATTATATGTTTTTTATTTTTTTTTGCTTTTGCAACATACTTTACAATGTAATTGATTACTGCATGTTTTGAAAGAACAAATTGTCAACCTATATTGGCATGCCATGATTGTAACACATAACGATTATGAGTGTTGACATGGTCATCATTTCTTTTTGGCTCATATTTTTTTTATCTCGTCTCGTTATCTATGTATATTTTTTATCCTTCATGATTTATAGGCTAAGGGGCATTGTACCTACATTTCATATAATGTTATGTTATTACATGTGTATGCATAAATTTTTGACACAATTTAAAATAAATGCCAATTTCTTACCTGCAAACCTTCTTTCCTCTTTTTTTTTTACGTAGACATGCCCCACCTCTACACATTGTATGACGCTCAAAACAATTAACTAATTGTTCAGTCTTTTTGGGATCTATTTGATTAATAATCAATGTGTTCCTCAAGCATGAATGTGAGCTCATATTATTCCATGCCTAAAAATAAGACAATAATTTAGATTTATATTCTTCGAAAGTATTTTGTATATTTTTCTTATCTAAAATCATGCTTAAGAATTTGTTACCTGTATGTTTCGTTGGTGTACATCTCCTTGAGGGTTCCATGCATGTACAATTCTATCAAAATAATTCTGAGTAGCTTTCAAATGTTCTTCATTTTTCCAATCTAAAGTGTCCATATTTGGTGCTCTATATAACCATAAAAAATTGTGCACATGTGGAGAAACTCTATGTTGTCATCTATATCTACACCAAAAATCTTTTCTCTTCATATTCTTTTGTAGTATCTCTTTTCGAAAGAGTGTGTTTTGTACGTGCATGTAATAAGTGACTGTATGTGGATGGTCAACTATGTTTTGTCTTCTCCATTTTTGCACTTCATGTGGATCAATAGGTGGTGTTCATGGATCAGTGTATAGAGTTTTGGCCAATACATGTCAGCTACACTCGAAGTAAAGAATATGGTTTATTTTTCGATTTTATGCAAAAGATCAATTAATTTTGCACGACACTTTACCCAATAAGAATGTGTTCCACATAATGTAGTTCCATATCTCATCAATTGCTCTGCAAGATGAGATTCTAACATATTACCCATGTGTTCACATAATTGTAATGAAATTACTTGAATAATTATGACTATCACCAACAATAGAACACCAAATAACACAATATTGTAGACAAATGATCTCAATATGAAAGTATAATAGTTTAGCCACTTCGAGGGGGAAACCTCCAAAACATACAATAAGACTCAAATGCTCAACATGATGATCCACTACTACCTATTAACCCCTATTTATACTATTCCTATGCTATGGCCATTCCCAAGGCCAAACCACCCATGATAATATAACATATATAAAAGAGATACATAATGATAAAAAGTTATGATAGCCACAAGCTGAATATATACATAAAAGGTAAGATATATGATTAAGGGCGTAACATACCCTTCCCCTTCAAAAAAAAATGTTCCCAATGTTGAGAAGCTCAGGGTGTTGTTGGAGGAATTCCATATCCTCCCAAGTTGCATCTTCATTGTTTGTATTCTTCCACTTGTTCAGGTAATCAGTAATAACCCATGTCCTCAATATTTTAGTGCTTATTTGAAGGATGCATTTAGGTTCCAAGATGACTCTCCCCTCCTCTTTGACCTCAAGTAACAACGTTCAAGATGATACCCTCTATCCAATTATTTTCTTCCGGAAAGAAACATGAAAGACTGGATGTATTTTTATTGTCTGTGGAAGTTCTAATTTGTATGATACAATGCCAATCTTCTGTAATACTTGATAGGGGCCATAATACTTAGGTGAATTTTTGTTATCCTTTTTTTTTGTTTTGAATACATTTTATTATATGGTTGTAAATGCACAAAAACCCAATCATCGACTTCAAAATGTATTTCTATGCAATGTTGATCAACCTACTGCTTTATGTGATTTTGTGCCATGGCCAAGTTCTCCTTGAGACTAGAGAGGACCTCTTGTTGATGTTGAATGTGTTATTCTATGGATCTGAATTGTGGTTATCCTCTCAATGATGATGTGATGGATGGTGGATGGTACCAACAAAGAGCCAAAAAAGGAGACGTTTTCAATGAAGTATGGAAGGATGTGTTATACCATCATTCTACAAGTGGTAGCCATTAGATCCATCTCACTTATTTATCTGAGGTGAAGTAAAAAAGATATCCCTCTAAACACTTATTTACAACTTCTATTTTCCCATCAGAATGGGGATGATAAGCAGATCTACGAGCTAACTGGGTACCCAAACATGAGAATAAATCAATCCAAAAATTACTTGTAAATATAGGGTCCTGATCACTTATTATAATATTTGGTGTCCCATGTAGCTTCTAAACTATGTCCATGAAGGCTGTTGCTACTGTGATTATAGTAAATTGGTATGATAAGGTATAAAAATGAGTATATTTGGCGAGTCTATCCACCACAACCATGATGACATTTTTTCCTTCAGATTTAGGAAATCCTATGATGAAGTCCATGGAAACCTCTTCCCACTATTGGCTAGGAATAGATAGAGGATGTAGAAGACCTGGGGACTAAAATATTTTGCCCTTATTTTGTTGACAAATCATGTATTTTGCCACAAATTTTTGGACATCCCCTTTGAGCCCTTCCAAGAAGAAATATTGTTTGATTCGATGATATGTCTTTAGGAATCTAGAGTGCCCTCCTACTAGAGAAGCATAAAGCTCAGATAGAACCTGTTTTTTTAAGAGTGGAGTTTTTACATAGGTATAATCTATCTTTATACCATAAAGAATCCCATTTCAATATAAATTTTAAAGAAATTCTTGGATAATTCTAGAGATTATGAATGAGGTTTTGTGTAGTTGGGTCACTTCTCCATTTGGACCTTACCTCCTCTACCCAATCTTCCAGTAAGATGGATATGGCACATAAAAAATGCTACAGTTGATTCATCTTTTCTAGATAGAGCATCCTTGACTACATTATCATTCCCTTTCTTGTAGATAGTCTAAAAATCATATCCCAACATATTTGAGACCCATTTATTCTATTATTTAGAGGATAAAGGCTACTCTAAGAATTATTTTAGACTATCATGTTCTGTCTTCACTTTAAAGTGTTTTCCTATGAAATATGGTCTCCATTGCTTTACTGCATGAAGTATGGATAAAATTTCCTTCTCATAAGTTGGCTTAAAAAATTCTTACCTTTGAATTGATGGCTCAAAAAGGAAATAGGATGACCTTCTTGCATGAGAATTTCCCCCATACTAGACCCTGATGCATCACATTCAACAATGAATGTTTTTGAAAAATATGGAGTATCCAAGATAGGAGTGGTGCACATGGACTCCTTTAACTTCTCAAATGGTTTGGTAGCTTCCTCATTCCAATGGAAAGAGTCCTTATTTAATAAATTTGAGAGAGGCACTGCTATTCTTCCATAATGCCTTACAAATGTATGATAATAACCTATAAGCCCAAATAATCCTCGTAGATTCTTTAGGGTTTTTGGAACCTTCCACTCCATCATGGATTTGATATTATTAGGATCAACTTTAACAAGTTCATGAGATACAATGTGACCCAAATATTTAACCTCCTTGACTCCAAAAGAACAATTAGAGGGATTTGCATACAGTTGATGTTGTTAAAGGGTTTCCAAAACCTTATTTACATGATGTAAATGTTCCTCCCATGTTTTTCTATGAATTAATATATCATCAAAGAAAACTAAAATAAACTTCCACATGAATGGATTAAAAATAGAATTCATCAAACTTTTAAATGTAGAAGGTGCATTTGTGAGTCCAAAAGGCATTACCAGGATTTCATAATGGCCTTCATATGTCCGAAAGGAGGTTTTATGAACATCATCATCCTTGATTGTGATTTGGTGCTATCCTAAACAAAGATAAAGCTTTTTAAAGTAAACAACACCATACACCTCATCAAGTAAATAATCAATTACAAGAATATGCAAGTTATCTTTGACTGTGCATTTATTAAGTTCCCTATAATTGGGACACATGCACCACATGTAATATTTCTTGCACCATCACTACTAGAGAAGAATAAGCACTCTGACTAAAATGGATGATTTCTTCTTCCAACATCTCTTGTACAATCTTCTTGATATCACTGTTTTGCATATATTGGTATCTATAAGGTTTGATGTTAGGTGGTTGGATCCTTAGTACTAACTGAATAACATGATCATGATCTCTCTTTGGAGGTAAACCCTTTGGCCTCTTTTCACACACAACAAATTTTACATCCAACACTACTTACATATCTAATGGTATAATGTCCATAGACTGGTGCATCTCCAATGAAAATAGTTATGACACAAATCCCTGCACCCTTTTTTTAGTATTTTGTGCATATGATGAGATATCACTATCTGTGGATACTTTTCTCTTAAGCCTCTTAGCCCAAAATTCCTTCCTTCAGACTGAAAGTGCATGAACAATTCTTGGAAGTTTATCTCAATGGTTCCCAAAGTGGTAAGCCATTAAACTCCTAACACAATGTCTGATCCTCCCATAGAAATGACACACATGGGGATATTTAGTATGTAATGTCCCATGGAAAGATTAATAATATGAAATTTTCCAGAGAAAGGAACAATACCTCCATCAATAATCATTACTTGACATTCAAGATCTGGATAAATAAAATAGTTCAGGCATACTGCTAACTTATGGTTGATGAAGTTGTGAGTACTTCTCAAGTCAATCAAAACTGTGACACTCTTTTTTTAAAAAATCCAACCACCTTAAGGGCTTGGGGGTTTCTAATGCTTAAAATTACATTACATGAGATATTTTATTGGGGATCTCCTGATTCCTCCTCTGGCTCAATCATAACTCTACCTTGGCATCTTCATCCTTCTCTTCATCTTCACTAGGCCCATCAATGTAGAACAACTTATTTTCAACACATTTATGTCATCTTCCATATTTACTGTCATAATTAAAACATAACCCTTTTTCTCTCTTTTCTTTAATTTGTTGAGGTGTCAATCTAACTGGACGAGGGAGTTCTGGAGGCAAGGTGCTGCGATCTCTGATATTAGTGAAATTTTGTCTCCTGCTTGAAAATTTGTTTTCCTCTGCCCATCATGCCATAATCATAGAATCAAAAACCTTATGAGAATTAAACATACACACCTGATGCTCAACGTGATCCTTAATACCTCCAATAAATATATCATTTAGATTCTCTTCAGTAATAATTTCCACCCATAAAGAAAGGTTTGGAATTGATGAATGCAATCCTTAACAGATCTTGTATGTCTTAACTTTTCTAATTAGCCAAAGTAATATTTTGACACACTAGAACTATAGTTTAATTGAAATTCTTCGGTGAATAATGTCCATGTAACAACAAGAACACTCTTTTTCCTTTGAGCTTATAACCATTGATATCAGATGAATTGGTCAGGTTCAAGATACAAAGATGCCATGGTCACATTTTGTTTTGATGGAATCTGATGTAGATCAAAGAAATTATCCATTTGGTTAATCTAATTGAGTGGATCCTTTCCATCAAAATTACACATCTCCACTTTTGAAAACATGTTATGAGCTTACAGAGTGTTTGTATTTGGATTGGGCATGCTTAAAGAACCACCCTAGCTCATTTTTCTATTACTTTGACCTAAAGATCCACCTTGGTTGATAGAAGTATGATTACCCATTATATGTGTACTAAATTTCTACATGAAATCATCATATATTTTTCCAATCCTTTTGACATATTCTTTGCTGGCCACCTTAGAATCGAGGTCTCGCAATTCAAACTCAAGTTGGCTTACTTTATGGTCCATCACATTAAACCCTAACCTTCAGGAATCTGTAGTTACCATTTCTGACTCTAACTCCTCAACTATTATCTCATCCTTTTCTGGTGTTTTACCTAGACTGATGAGATTCTTTTTTTCTCTTATGGAAGGCCTAGCCATGATGCCCATAAATAGTAGGATTTAGGGATCAAGGTAAAATTTTAGGGTTTGGGAGTTCGATAAGAGTTAGGGAAAATTTAAAAAAAACTTAAAAAAAAAAATCCAAATATTTTTTATCCTCTTTCTGAAAATGTAAAGAACTTAGAAAAATTCCACAATTTACATCCTAGGGATTGATTTTATGAAAAACCCTAAATTTGCAATAACTTTTGTAAAATAAATAAAAAAAGTATGAAATTTTTAGAGAGCATTACTTTGAATTATTCAAAACTCTAGTAATAATTTATCTAACAAAATTACTTTCGTTCACAAGATATAGTAGAAACAAAAAATTATGGTTTTTGCCCTAATTTCAGCCCAAATCACAACTCTAATACCACTTGTAAGGAAATTAATTGGATAAATGAGAATATCAACAACAAGATAACACCAAGGAACACAATATTGTAGATATATGATCACAATATGAAAGTATAATAGCTTAGCCACTTTAAGGGGGAAGCCTCCAAACCATACAGTAAGACTCAAATGATGATCAACTACTACCTACTAACCCCTATTTATATTATTGGACTATGCTATGACCATCCCTAAGGATGACCCACCCATGATAATATAACATATATGAAAGAGATACAATATGATAATAATCTATGATAGCCACAAGTCGGCTATATACATCAAATGTAAGCTATATGATTAAGGGCGTAACATAATTCATTTATTGTAATGGGTAATTCTTGAAGGCTTTTCTTTACAAATATCGCCAATGAATTTTGCACACGTTTCACACTATCATGTGCATTGCAAGATATATAAACCAAGGGTGTGACCGAAACCGATTATCTCGATAGCATATCAGATGTTTCACATATTCATGTAGACGTACTCTCTTAAGTCACAATTCTAACCAATCACACATTCCATCAAGGAAAAGAGTTGGAAAATCCATGTCAAGTAAACCTTCTATCACATATTCATTCAATGGATATGTTCCAATTGGTGGCCAATTAATTAGTTTGTTAGAATCTAAATTTGGATTGTTTAACCAATCACGAATCAATTCCATCTCTCTTGGGGCATTAGGTGGTTTTGTGGCCACTGAAGATGTGTGATCTAAAACATTCCCTTCATCTATCTCAAGTATTAGCCGTGGAAAAAGATATTCATTTAAATTTATATTGAACTCCATGTGGACATAGTTCAATTTTTCAAATACATTTATGGAGGTAATAGATGGGAAATATTTATTTTATTTATTAAAAATTGAGTCGGCATTAAAAAATATATAATCAGATTTTTATTTTATTTATTAAATATTGAGTCAACATTAAAAAATAAATTATTTTAACCATTAAATACTTAAGTCACCTAAGCCAAAGGTCTTTCGAATGGGAAAGCACACCATTACAATTTACCATGTCTGTCATTTTTTAGAACTCCTCTTAGTGAGATTGTAGTTACTTACCTATTCACACTTATTATTTAACGGAAGCAAAAATTAGTCTTCAAATAAAAATGCATTATCCCTGCACTAGAGTATCTTGAATCTACGTCCTAGAGTAATCCATCTCAGCACAATTATTCAGATTTGAGGTATCTTTGACACTTTTAAGCAATAGAGCTCCAACGCCTATCCATGTTCTTCATAGATAGGTCACAAGAGTTATGCTCCAAGGTTTTTTGTTTTAACATTGATTTGGAATTAAAAAATCTTTTATATCAACTCCTCTTGCATCCTTTGACCTGCAAACCTTTTCCCAATTTTAATCAAGGCACGCCATTACACTCTTTGTTTGCCATTGTAGCAATACCTCTCGGTGTAGAAAATAAAAAGTCTATTTGATTCAACGGCACGCCATTAGACTTCCCTTGCCTGCCATTTATATGACAAAACATGTAAATGTAAGTGTAGCCATCAAGACAACCTTGATATGGACGGATGCTCCACAACCACGATTTAGTTCTCTTCTACCTTCAAAGTCACCAATTCGAATTTTAGTCTCGTTTGCTTTCCTGTTAAAAATATTCTTGTCCAGATTTTTTTTGAAGACATTCCCAACCTTGATGAAGGGAGGGGAGCAATCAAGGTTTTACAATCACTCAGGAGGGATCCAGGAATAGGTAATAGTGTCAAGATTGCATATTGTTTTCTTTTTCTTCATTGGAGCAGACATCGGATAGAGAATGTTAGACTAATTGACTTTCCCAGATTTATGACTTGACCCAAAGCATTTTCACAAGATTATTTAATATAAAATATGGCTTGCAAGGAGCTATATTGTCCTCCCCAATGGAGTCTCTTGCAAGATATGATTGAAGGGGGTTGTAACATTCAAAAATTTAAGTGTGGTCAACATTCATGAAAGCTTGATAGTGAGATGTATTTAAACTTGACTAGATAACAAAAATCAATCTTTTGTTTAATGCAAAAAGTCTACCTGCCAAAGAAGGCTTCATACTGAACTTGAGAGTTTTTCCAAATGTGCAAGGTGCAAGTTACCACAATGAATATGCCATTAAAACTAAATAAGTATCCATAAGGAGACATATTGACATGAATTGTACAAGTTGCCCAATGATAAATCCCCTTGTGTTAGCTGAAGCCAAAAACTTGTTGCATGAACCTCTCTTATGTATCAATCTAATTGACATGGTTGTTGGATAGCCATGAAAATTAAATGGGTATCAATACAATACCTCTGAAATGAATTTATTGCAAGGAAGAATGACAAAGCCCCTATTACTGCTGCATGAGCTACTTTATTTCCAATATTTACCTGTAGATGTTGAGTTTCTAAATGAACTACACTTCTTGTCATGCAACTACTTTGTGTTATTAAAGCTAACATATCTATACACCATACATGTTGTACGACCTCCTTTCTCACTATCAACACTGGTGTACCTTTTGTTTTGGGCTCCTTGATTAGTATCCTCAAGTCACGATCAGTATTTTTGAAGAGCTAAAATGCCTCTTCAATGGAGGGAGGAGAACCAAGATGACCAACATCTTGTACGCTCTTTGAAGGCAATGGAATACATGTGTGTTGCAATGACATTTAAGGTTTGAGATTCTTGAAGAATACTATGTAGAACACTAAAATAAATCATTTTGATTATATGGTCAATTGCAAAAACTATTATGAATGTCCTATTTGTGAAGTTACTTCATATCAAAAATGTGAATCCTAATATAACACCTTAATGGAACAATCCAATAATTAAGGAGAAAAGGAAGCCATATAGAAATAAGTATGTAATATGCACACAAAAGGATAACTATTAGCCAAAAGACCATTTCAAGCAAGTGCAAAGATAACAGTAAACCCTTACAATACCAAACATCCCTCTAATTGACTCATACCAGTACAAAAAAACTTGTTGCAAGTAAATGCTGGAAACTTGTGATAACTACAAAATGATGATGTGCGTTGGGTAATACCTCTCGACATAATCCAAAACTTACAGTAAAGTATTTAAGATTCACCAAAAACATTATCTAATATTTAGGAAAAGAACATTATTTGAAATTAAAGGAAGCTATAAGTCTGGGTTTAGACAAGGAAAGAGGTCAAACAAGAAACTCTCGTTAATTGAGAATAGAGCTCACTCAGTGCTCCCCAACTATCATAATTGTAATGATGGCATTGTTGTTATCTTAAATGTTGCCAAGAAATAGAATAAGGCTTATGGAGAGAGATTCAGAAATACTTAAGGAATTAGACATTGAATTTTTTTCCAAATGTTTAATGCAATTGCTTCAGGATACATAAACAAGCTATTTATGTGGGTAGGATTAATCATCTAATGATTTCCTATCTTGTTGAATAATATGCCAACCATGGGAATAATCTAATAGATCTAAATAATGCGCAGACAAAGCTTAAAAGACACTTCAAACATAATTTTTTTTTCTAAATGGCTACTATTTATGGCACAAATATGTTGGAGTCACTAAAAAAATAGGGAAATGGTTGTCAATGCAATATACTCATACCCCTCACATTTTTAGATCAGGAAAATTGTTCACAATAAAGGAAAAAATAGAGAAACTACCATTTCTATTTTTATTCTCAATCTATTTGGTCTGGTATTGTGACTTTAATTTGATTTCTGGTCCTTTAAGATTGGCTTCATGGTAAGTTCTCATTTTGGATGGCAAACAGATAGTTTTTAAGACTTACATTGTAGAATAATCAGGTAAATGCTCAAGTGTTATTTCTCCTAATGGAATTTTACAAGTGATGAGCTCCATGAAAAATTCAACTTCCTTGATCTTTGATTTGCAGTTGGGTCCAGTCAATGTCAAAATCCAGTTCCTTGCGCACTATCTTTGCAATTCTATTCGTTTGGATTCTTGCCATATTTGATTGGTGAGGAAGAATGCATTTGTGTTACGGTCACCATCATTCGAAGCATAGTCTCATTAGACTTTTGTTTCTAGATGTTTTTCTCCTTGAAATGGATTAGACACTATACCAATTGACGCATCATGGAGATTTGCTTGAGAAACATTTCATCTATCACTGGTTGGACCTAGAATTTGGAATATTAAGCGGTATCCAAAAGTTAAACTTCATTGTAAGAATGTTCCGAAATTGCATTTTCATTTCAATGCTTGAAGGCATGACTCTTAAGATATATAGTCAATCTTTTGTGTAGGTGCATAACATTTTCTAGCATAGGAAATTGGGGGGTAGTTTATCATGCCACAAACTATTTTTGTCCATGTTGTAGATCTATTAAATTCTAATGCTCTTGTGCATATGAGCCACATGATTTCAAACTTGAAACAACATGATTATGTTCTTGGGAAGAGTCTTACATTCGAACCTTGAGCCAAATAAGGTAGTGGTAAGAACTTCAAACATTGAGGATAAGAGGATGCATTATCCAATTTTTTCCTAACCATTTGGGGGAAAGCAAGAATCTTACTCCTAATCTTTCTAAAATATGCAAATTAATGTAGGTATGCCAAAGGTTATGGCCTTCCTTTGACTCTAATGCACATATCAATGGCATTCTAAGAATGTGATAAAGACCTTGAAATCTTTTTCAAATTGGATCGCTTTGCCTCCCTCATGATCTAAAAATCAATTTTAACTAGCAATTGTATAAACCATAGATTTTGCTTTGTATTGATTTTTTTTACTTAAATTGAGCATTATATCCTTTTGTATTTTTAATAAAAGAATTAAAACTGAAAGTACTATAAAAACAAAAAATAAAGAGACGAATCACCAAGAATTTGACACAAGAATTGATAACGAAGTTTAGCACTTGTGGCTTATGTCCCTGGTCCGGTTGAATGAGACCGATCTATTAAAATCTTGAAAATAAATTGATACAATGATTTCTACAAGAATATGATCTTCTCATCACGTTCCTCTGCCAAAAATAATAGGAATCACTTTTTACTTCATCTCAAAATTCTATCTCTAGCTGAAGTTATTAGCAAAACAATAATTCTACACAGTCCCGAATGCTATACAAATAAAATATCACTCCTTTTATATTGTTTCTAAACCTCCTAGCATGCCGGCTGGGCGCTTATCCTTTTACACGGCCCACCTAGGTTCCATTCTCCTCCCTTGCTTTTGTCTTATCCTCTTGGGATCATTATCCCACATTTGGCGCATGCAATCTTTGACGAGGGTTTAAAAAGTAGGTGGGCGCGTTTTTAAAGTGGCTTAAGAGCCGCCTTAGCCTATGTGGAGGTCGCAATATTTGGGGACAGCACATGGTGTATATTTTAGATGCTAAGCACATGGTTTAATAGACAGTGCATGGTTTAATGAAAATAGATAGTGTGTGGACAGTTAGCAATAGAAATTGCGTGGAAATTGGAAATAGGTAATGCGTGGAAATGGTAAAAAGAAATAGGCGTGGATAATTTAAATAGTGCATGCCTAAAAGTCCCACATGCATGGCGCAAAGGCAAATATAAGAGTTTATATACACAAGTTGGTTTAATGATTAAATGAGAAGGAGGCCAAGGCACCCCTCCATAATTGAGTGTGTCGAACCTGGCTGAGGGCCCCCAACCTGTAAATAGCGGGGTCCATTTGTCCGAGAATGAGTGTCCAAGACCGGCGTTCCAAAACCCATTTTTTTAGTACGTCACGCAATTCGTCCACGTGTCACAATATGATCGAAACACTTGGCGAGCGTGCACACGTCCAACCTGCACAAAACTCCAAATTTTACCAGTTGCCCAAAATTTCAGCGGGCTATAACTTTTGCAAACGAGCTTCGTTTCCTACAAACAAGATGTCGTCGGAATCGTATAATTTTTCTCCACGCTTTAAAAATGACTGCAACAATTTCTGAGAAGATATTAGATCAGTGTTTCTCTGTGAGGATCCTCTGGATCATTCCTCCCCACTGAGAAACTTTTGGACCCAAAAAGTCAACCTAATTGGTGAATAGGTGAGGGTATTTCTCCCTCACCTTTCCGGTTTCCATCCATTTTGCCTTGTTCGGATGCATGCCTTTGAACCCAACACGAAGATACTCAATTCACCCCTTCGCGAAGTTCTTACTTTCCTGTCCAAAATGATGTCTTCCTGCAACTCATCAAGATAGTCAGGAGCAAAATCATCAATGGAAGGCATAATGTTAGAATCATCATGATCAACAATCATAGGCGGTTCATACAATCATAAATTCTCAACATTTACAACTGAGTAGATTTGCATATATGGAGGTAAATCTAATTGGAAAGCGTTGTTACTAATTTTTTCCAATATTTGGAACGGACCATACCGTATAGGTTTCAATTTTTTACCTTCACCTGTCAGTCTTTCCTTGCTGATGTGAAGCCAAACTGAATCACCAACTTTGAACTTGTGATCAGTTCTATGTTTATCATGCCTAGCTTTGTACTTAGCCTGGTTTTTCTCCAATTGTTCATGGACATACTGATGAACATGTTTTATTATCTGCACAAATCTTTTAGCCTTGTCAGAATCACTTGCACCATTAACAACACTTTCATGTCCATAATATATATCTAATGGAGAATTAGGCAGATATCCATAACAAGTCTCAAATGGAGACTTCAAAGTAGAAGAATGTAAGGCACGATTATAAGCATGTTGCACATAATAAATATGTTCATCCCACAATTTAGGATGTTTGTTACTATAGCCCCTAAGTAATTGTACCATTGTGCGGTTTACAACCTCTGTTTGACCATCAGTCTGTGGATGAAAAGCAGTGCTCTTTTTCAGTTTTGTGTCCATTAACCCCCACAATGTTGACCAAAATTCCCCAAGAAATCTAGAATCCCAATCAGATATGATTGAAGTAGGTAAACCAAAATGAACCCAAACAAACTGAAAGAATAAATGTGCAGTTCCCTCACTAGTTATTTGTTTAGTACATGGAACCAACACACACATTTTGCTAAATCTGTCCACTACCACATATAAGTAATCATGTTTTTTCCGTGTCATGGGCAAGCCTCCTACAAAGTCCATGGAAACACTTTCCCAAGGCCGTGTTGGAACAGGAAGAGGAGTGTAAAGTCCTAATTTCCTGTTACTTGGCTTGTTTGTGGCACAAAGAACACATCCCTTAATATATCGGTTTACACGTTCATGCATTCTAGGCCAATAGCAATATTTTTGTAAATGTGCAACTGTCTTACTAACACCAAAATGCCCTGAAATAAGAGAAGTATGTGCTTCCCTAATCATATGCACACGCTCATTTCTGGAATACAAAGTTTTCCAGAATGATATAACAATCCTTTATGCAAATGATAATCTTTTTCTCCTACTTGTTTCCCACTTACTAAATCCTCATACACTTCTCTAAAATCAACATCATTTGCATATTTTTCCTTGTAACTAACATGAGCCAAAGAACTATGCTGCAAAAGGATAGATGCAACTACCACTGGTGGTCTGGATAACATGTCAGCAACCTTGTTTTGAATACCTTTTTTATACCTGATTACAAGATGAAATTGTTGCGAAAATCCCATCCACCTGAAATGTCTAGACTGCTGCAATTTGGTTTGTGTTTGTAAATATTGAAGCGGTTGATGGTCAGTATGGATAATTGTTTCTTTTCCCATTAAATAATGCTTCCATTTTTTAACACTTTGAACCAAAGCATACAACTCTTTATCATAAGTTGGATAGTTTCTTACTGCACTTGTAAAGGTTTCTGAATGGTAACACACTGGTCGTTTGTTCTACATCAAAACTGCCCCCATTGCGTAGTCACTAGCATCTGTCTCAATCTCAAATGAATGTTGTAAATCTGGAAGTGTCAAGATCGGAGCGGTACTTATCTTCTCTTTCAGTGTATCAAATGCTTTTTGTTGTTTTCCTCCCCACTGAAAGACCTGTTTAATACTTGTCAAAGCATGCAAAGGAGATGCAATATATGAGAAGTTAGCAATAAATTTCCTCCAGTACTGAACTGCACCTGGAAAACTTCTAACTTCCGTCACATTTGTGGGTCTAGGCCATTTCACAATAACCTCTATTTTTGCAGGATCAATTTTCAATTCTCCATTTCCTACAATATACCCCAAGTAAATTAAAGATGTTTTTCCAAATTCACATTTTGACATCTTCAAATACAATTTTTCTTTCCTTAGTGCATCTAAGACTTTCTGGATGTGTTTAATATGTTCATCCCATGATTTACTGAAAATCAGAATATCATCTAAGTAGACAATAACGAAATTATCAATGAATGGTCTAAAAATTTCATTCATAACTCTTATGAATGTTGCCGGTGCATTGCACAAACCAAAAGGCATCACTAACCATTCAAACAATCCCTGTTTCATTTTAAAAGTAGTTTTCCAAACATCACCTTCTGCAATTCTTACTTGGTGATAACCACTTCTTAAGTCTAACTTAGTGAAATGAATTGCATTCCTTAATTGATCCAGTAAATCATCTATTCTAGGAAGAGGGTAATGATTCTTTATAGTAATCTTGTTTAAAGCACGGAAATCAACACACATTCGCCAAGTGCCATCCTTCTTAGGAACCAATATAATTGGTGAACCGCATGGGGATGTACTTGGACGAATTATACCTTGAGCCAAAAGTTCCATTACCTGTCTCTTGATTTCCTCGTTCTCTACTATTGACAACCTGTACATTCTGATATTGGGAAGAGGTGCATCTTGAAGCAACTGTATCTCATGTTGAACCCCTCTTTTGGGAGGTAGACCTTGTGGATCTTGAAAAACATCATCAAAATGAGAAACAATTTTTACCAATTCATCCTTATGTTTTAGATCGCAAGTCTCAAAAGCCATCTCATTTTCTTTTTCCTTGGCTTTGACCACCATGAGCACAAAACTTTTGCTTGAGTTTACAAGCCTTTTCATTTGACCTGCAGTTACCAAGGATAGATTATTCTTTTCACGGTGAGCTCGAATAATAAACTCAATTCCATCCTTTACAAGCAAATATTTATTTTCTTCCCTATAGAAAATTGCTTTACGATCATACAAATAAGGACTTCCCAAAACCACCCCACAAATATCTAAAGGAACTACATCCAATTCAACCTCATCAATAAACTTGTCTGTAATGGCAAATCTGAAAGTACAAGTTTTAGTTACCTGCAGTTTTACATCATCACAAACCCAGCCCAAAGGATAAGGCTTGGAATGTGGTTTAGTTTTGAGTCCTAGTTTCTTAACAACCTCCTCAGAAAATTAGATTAGCTGGAGATCCACTATCAAAAAGAGTATCAATTTTCGTATGCTTTGAAGTTACTCTAATGTGGAAAAGCTCATTTCTTTTCTTATCGTCAGGTATAGTTTGTTTACTAGAAGAAGATGCAACATTTGTAGTGCTATTGTTGGAAATTGAAAGAGTTGATTTACCTTGTAAACCCATAGCTATGATTTTGGTTTCATCACCTGAATCAGAACCAAGATCATGCACTACGGTGTTTGTTTTCTTTTCCTTTCCTTTCTTAACCATTCATTTAGGCTTATTTTCAGGATGTAATTTCCAACATTTAGACTCATCATGGTTTTTTTTTACAATGATTACAAAATGGTTTTTCATCTTCCTTCTTAACAGTAGAGTTTGTTTTATGCTTACCCTTTCCTTTTCCTTGTTCTTTCGAACCTTTTCCTTCAGATTGCTTGCTCTTTTGATTAAAAGAAGAGAAAGAGGACTCCTTTGTCATTTTCCCTCGTGATTCCATATGGGTTGCTTGAACACATACTGCATCAAGATTAGTAGGACCTAAAACAAGTATCATATGCCTTAGATAACTATGCAATCCACCAATATATTTGAGCAGTGTTTCTTCTGTGTTTAGGGAAATTCCCAGAATGACAGCCCTTTTCCTAAATTCTTGTGTGTGTTCTTGAACAATTTGTCCCTTAGTTTGTCTTAATGTTTGCCAATCCATCATAGCTTGTTGCTTATAACCAAGAGGATAAAATTGTTGCCTAAGATTTGAAACAAATTCAAACCAAGAAGTGATTTCTATACCTTTGTTTTCTTCCACTTCCTGAAGCTTACTCTCCCACCAAATGAGTGCTATTCCACCCATCCGAAGAGTTTCCAGATGAATCTTTGCTTCATCATCAACAATTATCTGAACCCTGCAATATACTTCTATTTTCTTGACCCAGTTATCCAACTTCTCTGCATTTAGCTCTCTAGTATACATAGGCAATTCAAACTTGATATCTAACTTTAATGAAAGAAAATCAGATTTTAAAGAGTCTCTTTTTGGAATGTCAGAACTAGAGCTTTCTTCTTTCTTACCTTCTTTAGTCCCCTTTTCCCTTTTCCTATCTTGGTACATTTCTTCCACCATTTCCTTCATCTGTTGGAAGGATTGACAAAAGTTTTGTTCCACTTCCTCTTGATCCGCCATTGTAGGACTTCGAGATCATTTGGTACCAATTTTGGGATCTCCTTCAACTAATTCTCCTTCACCCTTCTTAGATCGAGACCTTGTTAAAATCCAACACACAACTTGCAATCCAAAACACGTTAAACTGAACCAAAAATCAGTCAAAACCAGCTCTGATACCAATGATCTGAAAACCAAATTTAACTAGCAATTGTGCACACACATTCTTCTTGCTTTGTGTTGATTTTCGATGTAAAATTTGAGCATTATTTATTTTTGTATTTTTAATAAAAGAATAAAAACTACAAGTACTGTGTAAATATTGAAAGAAATGAAGAGGATTCACCAGCAATGTGACGCAAGAATTGATAACGGAGTTTGGCGCTTGAGGCCTATGTCTCCAGGTCCGGTTGACTGGGACCGATCTATTAAAATCTTGAAAATAATTCTTTACAAATAATTCTACAAAATTTTGACCTTCTCACAGTCTTCCTTTGTCGAAAATAACAGGGGTTGGTTTTTACATCTCCTCCAAATTCCACTCCTAGCTCAAGTTATGAGCATTACAATAATTCTACACAGTCCCGAATGCTATACAAATAAAATATCACTCCTTTTATATTGTTTCTAAACCTCCTAGCATGCCGGCTGGGTGCTTATCCTTTTACACGGCCCACCTGGGTTCCATTCTCCTCCCTTGCTTTTGTCTTATCCTCTTGGGATCATTATCCCACATTTGGCGCATGCAATCTTTGACGAGGGTTTAAAAAGTAGGTGGGCGCGTTTTTTAGGTGGCTTAAGAGCCGCCTTAGCCTATGTGGAGGTCGCAATATTTGGGGACATCACATGGTGTATATTTTAGATGCTAAGCGCATGGTTTAATGGACAGTACATGGTTTAATGAAAATAGATAGTGCGTGGACAGTTAGCAATAGAAATTGCGTGGAAATTGGAAATAGGTAATGCGTGGAAATGGTAAAAAGAAATAGGCGTGGATAATTTAAATAGTGCATGCCTAAAAGTCCCACATGCATGGTGCAAAGGCAAATATAAGAGTTTATATACACAAATTGGTTTAATGATTAAATGAGAAGAAGGCCAAGGCACCCCTCCATAATCGAGTGTGTCGAACCTGGCTGAGGGCCCCCAGCCAGTAAATAGCAGGGTCCATTTGTCCGAGAACGAGTGTCCAAGACCGGCGTTTCAAAACCCATTTTTTTAGTACGTCACACAATTCGTCCACGTGTCGCAATATGATTGAAACACTTGGCGAGCATGCACACGTCCAACCTACACAAAACTCCAAATTTTACCAGTTGCCCAAAAATTTCAACGGGCTATAACTTTTGCAAACGAGCTCTGTTTCCTACAAACAAGATGTCATCGGAATCGTATAATTTTTCTCCACGATTTAAAAATGACTGCAACAATTTCTAAGAAGATCTTAGATCAGTGTTTCTCTGTGAGGATCCTCTGGATCATTGGTTCTAGATCCTACTACATGCTAGGCATTGTTAGAAAGGTAAAATACATATTTTTTGTGCCAAATGCACTTTTAAATGAGGGAAACACACGAAATAAAAACAACTATTAAAGAAAATTCTCAAGCAAATATTTAATTCATACCCACAATCCAGATTTTTTACTTTTCATACCTATAAATATGTCCATACCCTGTTCCAAAGCTCCCATTTTAGCCCAAGCTGGTAGGATGCTGGCATAGGTTGGGAGGAGGCCAAGAGGATACTGGGAGAATGATGGTTGTGGAATTCAACTTTACACCTGCCAATTGCATTTGCATGAAATTTTCTAAAGCCTTCTCAACAAACCCATTTTGTGTGTATCCTGTAGTGAATTTGAAACTGAGCTGGAAACAGTTGGAAGCATCTAAGCATTGGAATATTGTGTGTATGGATATTCTCTTTATCCACATGGAAACCTGGTAAACAGAAGTCTGTGGGTATATATATTAACTTGAATCAAAATTGTTCTGTTCTAGGTAACGGTCCCCGATCATCTCAGGGTTTTCTCGTCATAGCAATCCGTGGTGATATTTTTTATGGTGAGATATACGAAGTTGTACAGGTAGTGCTTCAAATACGTGTAATTTCCTCGACAACAATGATTACATGGTACATTGTAAATGGATATGTTGAGAAAGCCATGACAACATTTCACCAAATGTAAGAGGGTAAGAAAATTCATGTTTATGCAATCAAAAGTGCTATAATAGAAATGTATGTTAAATATGGATGAGTGATTTCTTAGAAAAAAATGATTGTAGCAGATGGAATTAATAGTTTTTAGGTTTTAGCCCTTGATTTAATTGTGTACGTATGGATTTTTACAACTTTAATAACAATACACAACAATCATGTCACTTTGCATGAATGAAGAAAATTCATTAGAAAACTATTCTAAACTCTTTCTTACCCATTGACCATCTCCATGGGATTTAGGTATTTCAAAAAAATTTGTTCTGTGAAAAATCATGTCCTCTTTTAAAGGAATTTCCAGTTGGGAATTTTGATCTACTTAGGTCACACTCTATATGAGTAAATTTTTAATTTAATCATCACCATGAAAATATTAATGAAACAAAATAGGGGTTGAAAATTATAGAAATTTTTAATTTAATCTAAAACAAAGTTTAGATTAACTGATACGGGTCTCTTAAGTGATGGGAACGAGTGGGGGGAAGTGGAGAGTTTGGAGTTAGACGAAATGTTTGGTGCAACAACTGCCTACATTGTTGTTGCTAATTTATCTTAGAAGATTCCAAATGAAGTCCAAATAAAGGTAATTTTTAGGGATATTTGTAAAAATTCACAAGAATACCATTAAGGGAAACATTTCATCACATCAATGATGCAGTCATACTCCAAATATGTGGGAATGGATTGCCCCCAATCATTTGGTGATCTTCTTCCCATACACAGTCTCAGTCAAATTCCTAAGGAGGGGATCATTAGGGGAAAATGTTGCACCATTGATATGGAGTGGACTTACCCTAAACATGTGGGCAATGATGGGCACAATTATCCTATCCAAAGACACAAGGAGGAGATTATACAAGGAAAACATTGTACTAAATCATGAGTGGTGTAGGACTACTACAATCAAGACATTACACCAAATCAGTTGTGCATAATTACTCCAATCAAGTAGGAATGGATAGGCATTGTATACTTGCAAATTTCTTCCTAGATAGTCACTGCCTTACTTTATTGTTAACTTTTAACTCTTTTCATGGGTAATGCACATTTGGTTTCCACTGGACCTCAATACATGGTTGAAGTATTGGCCTAATAAATCCATTTCCAATCAGTTGAATGCACAACTTATGCAACTTTGTTGCCATCATCTTGTACAAAGAGGCTAATTAACTACTACAATTTCACCCAAATAATTAACTACCCCTCGAAATCAAATAACATATATCATTTGGAGTTCACATTGCATTGTACAAATGTGATTACTAGTCATAGGTTTGGAGAAGGGTTGATTTTACCGGATGTGAAAATAGTTTAACTATTGTAAAGGTCAGTAATTGTTCCACGTGGAACAATGATGGACACTCATATGTATGGGAATTCAGAGCATCTGATTATTCTATGTGGACCAATCACTAGTGCTCCATTGGGTTCAGAATTGAGCTCGTCGCAGCCCTTCCCAAGGCCTCAAACCCTTCAGAAAAGGGTGGTTAAAAATTTGCATGTCATTTTTTTTTAAAATATAAAAAATCGTTTGACAATAGAGAATTGCAAGTTACTTTTAAAACTATCAAAAGAAGGGCTATGGTGAAAAATTCTTGTCAACAATTTATGTAAATTTTTTAAATCTTATTAAATATTTTTTGATGGCTTATACAAACAACAATCAATTCCAATTTTCTAGGCTCTACGCATGACTCACAGATACGATAGACATGGCATATTAAACAATTATTAAAAAAAATTATATAATAAATATACGAGCATCATAATACTATTAAGGTCAAATCCTAAGTTTCTAGCAAGTTGGCAACATCAAATCAACAAATACTTGATCACAAATACCTAAAAACCAAATATTTAATATCACCATTTAGGGTTTTGGCCTTTATTTGGGATTCATTTAGATGTTTTATTGGTTTCCTTGTATTTTTCCACATTTTTGTTATAGGATCCACCTAGAGAGGTAGAGAACATAGCTATGATCGACTTACACACAAATATCTACCCACTTCGGAGCATGCACAACATGATTGAGAATAGATCAAGTGTGCCGAGTGGTCATGAGCTCAAATATGGAATGATATGGATATCTCAGGTTAGGGAAGATCTTGGATAAAAGTGTTGAGCTTATCTTAAAGGTTGACTTAAATTTGTGACTCGCAGTGTAGGGTGTCGAGAAGGCTCTATGGGAGCCATAGTTGTGCCAAAGGGTAGGATGGGATCATAATGGTCTTTATCCTGATTGCCCAAATCAAATTGAATTTAGTGTGTAGACAAGCTAGGGGAAAAAATTATTGGATTAGATCAATTTGTATGCAATGGAGAATGAGCTTGAGGAAAAAGTAATTGGGGATTTCTTTCAAGAAAAACAAAGTTCGAGTCACTTGACATCCCTTATGACATTTGTAAAGAAGAGCTGAGCATGAAAAATGTGAGGTAAACAAAGGACGAGCCTAGGAAATAGAGGATTGTGATTGGGCCACATGGTCCAATCATAGGTTAACTAGATATCCAATCAAGGTATGAAACCATTCCTAATGGAAAAAAAACAAAGAGACTATAGTTGTAAAAAATGCACAATTTTAATGGAGAATCCATGAACAGATTGTTGTTTTTTCCTCATAAATTTTGATAGGGAGATATAATTTAAGAATGGTTGGTATTATTAGAAAGCCATCTCTGAGAGCTTTACAATGGTTATAATTTCAATGAGAAATTTATAGTGGCTTGAGAGTAGTCCATGAAATGTTTTTGATACCTTTTCCATGTCATTTTCCCTGTCCAAAGTTTTTGCTTTTGCACATGTGTGGGTCCTCTCAAATGATTCTTAGGTGTTATGTGTTTCTCAATGGATTTGATCAGGGGCCTTAAATATTTAATATATTTATATTTGGCTTCATTTATAATTTGATCTCTAGTGGAGCCACTTGAGTAATATGTGTTTGTTCATTCCTCTTCTCTCATTGGTTATTCTCAATTATGAATTCCCTCCATTTCCAATTCTAGAAAGTTCTCACAAATTATATTAATAGATGAAGTGTTGGATTTATCAAATCAGATTCTCACTTGGACATCTTTGGTCAGAGCTTTTATCCCTTCAATTGTTTCCTTTTATGTGTTAAGAGTTATGAACAATCACAATCAATTCAACGATATTGAAATCCATATTTGGGGAGTAGCTTCGTGTGTTTTATTGAGTCATAAATGAGATGGTGAATTAGAAGGAAACAATTATTGGAGTATGAAGTGTACTCACTTTGGTTATTAAAATTTCCATTTGGTAATCAAATGTCAAAGTCTGATGTGTAATCACTAGAACATTAGTTATAAAATCCTCATGGAGTTTTGATACCATGTACGCTAAAAAAACTTGTTTGATGCTATATTTTGGATGTTGATTTATGATAATTTGATAGTTAGGAAAATCTTAGTGTATGTGATTTACTAGTTATTTAAATTTTGGGGAGTTGCATTAATTTTGTAAATTGGTGATGTTCTTATGTTGTTTTGGCTCCTTCATCTTAAGCTTTGTAGATTAGCCAAATGGAAAAGGCTCATGTTAAAGTTAATATGATCAAGCTTTTTTATCAAATATTTTTGTCTTGGCCCTCTTAACACCTTTGCTTCATGATGTATACCTTCAGATGCCCTTTGCTATAACTTAGACTTTGTGCTTCTAGGTTATTCCTTGTATTTATCAAATACCTTTGATAGAAGGCCTACAAGTTATGGATATTGGGTCATTTCTATATTAGAGCCATTTTGATATGTGCTTTCTTAAAAATACGTGATTGAGTTACAAGTGACACTTAATTGGGTGCTTAATCACGTAGGTTGCATTTGTAGACATATCTATTGATCATATTTGATCCTATTTTGTGTTGGAATTTCCAAGGTTCACTCTTCTTTACCTTGCAAAACCAAAAGATGTAGAGAAGTGACCACCCTTTTCACAATTTTTGCCTCAAATTGGATCCTAGTTGGTGAATGAACATATAATTACAATGAATTTCTCCCTCCCTTCCACCTATTTGCACATTGGAATATATTTAAGTTCTAACAAGATCTTTGAAGCAAAACCCTAGTGAAATCATGAAATCCATGAAAAAAATTCAGAGGAAGAAAATGGATCTTTCCTCAGTTATAAAATCTTTATTTGTAAATAAAAAGGAACAAATTCAAAGGTGAATTTCAAAGATGAATTCTCCGCATATGAGTTGATTTGCATATTTTTTTACCTTTGACCTTATCCAAAGGGCATACAAGTTTGGGTAATAAATAAATGGCTTTCATTAATTTCTCAAGAACCTCATATTTACTTTTAGGGAGAGGGTTATTTGTGGTTATTTTACATTTTATAAAAGATAGTGAAACATTTTTTGGAATAGGACCTTGGTTTGTGGCTAGAAGTGTTTTGTTAATGAAGTATTGGGATACCAATTTTGACCTAAGGGAAGTGTTAGTTCGAAATCACAGCACCCCCAAATGAGTTATGGATATGCTTTTCTAAGGCAGACTCATTTGGTGTGATTTTCATAACATTGGATTGATCATTCCCCAAGCGGTGGGACTTGCAAATGGGAATGATCCTCCAGAGAAGGCTGGTTCCTTTTCCTAATCCTAGCACTAAACTACTTATAAGGAATGAAATGCAACTATTTAATCCTAATCTAACAATTCCAAGGGACCAAGGAGAGAGAGAGCATGAAAATAAAGAAATCATACACACAGAGGTGATAACACCGAGAAAAGGGAATTGCTGATCACAAACCCAACTACCTGAAATGGAGAGAGGTGAGCAATGGAGAGGATGGATAGATGCATCATAGACCAAGGATAAAGTTCACAAAGAACACCATTTCAAAACACTTAAACATAGCTCCCAAAACTTGCAATGGACATCAGAGATATGCACAATATACCCTGTAATGGTGAGAGGTGAGAAGAGACAACAAAATGAGCAAAGGATGGACAAAACGCATCACGAAACATATTTCATTGCTACAGGAGTTCACACAGTACACCATTAATGGGCAAGAGGCAAGAAAATGCCTTTACAAAGCCAAGGGAGGAGGCTTAAACTCCACATTCAACCTTGGAGAAGAAAGAGAGAGGGGGGCAGGGAAGAATAATGAATAACCCTTTACAATGAATCCTGCCCTTGTATTTATAGATTTGATCAGAGAGAAGAAAGAGAGAGGGAAGCGGGAAAAGTAGGTTGAATTTTAACCATTGATGTTAATTCTTCTGATAAAATATGCCCCAAATTCATCTTTACTGCATGAATCCTTGATTCGGTGCCTTAAAAGAAGAGGAAACAATGGAAACAGATCGAATACAATTTGGTTGTTGAGACAGATGTATCTTGCATTAAAGGCCCAAAGATGTTTCCTCCATTTTCCTTTACATAACCTCCTAAAAATTAAAGCTTTAAACATCCATGGCATAGGTGAGGCCGAGATCTTTCCAATGGTGTCAGATTCGTAATATTTCGGGCCTTGATTCGAAAGATATGCCCCTTCGAAGTTTGTATTGGGTCCATACAAGAGGGCGGGAAAATAACTTGAAAAATGGGTCCCCTTTGATATGGGACACGTGGGAGCCATATTAGAGCAAAAATCAGATTTGTAGGTCCATAATTTACCTTTTCCCCTTTTTGCAAAACGCAAAACTCAGAAAACCCCCGCAGCCCCGAAGCTTCGCCTTTTGACTCTGCTTGACCATTTACCCCTACCTCCGTTTTTTCTTAAGACACGTGGAGATGCGGCGCTTGTTTGAGTTTCTCTTTTTTGGATTCACCTTTGGAGGAGTGCCATTAGGACATGTGGTTCCCTCAACTAGATCTTCCATACTTTGTCGATTCTGGATTCTTTTCTGAACAGTTTTGAGCCTGAAGACCTTGAAACTTCACCACTTCTTTTCCTTCTTGCTCCTGACTTCTCTGCGGCACTTCTCCTTCATTTTCGAGCCCACCTGTAACCTATTTTTCATCCTCGAATGTGAGCTCATGAGTTTGATTCATTTCCTTCATAATTTCCTTACGTGCAGGAGTTGTCTTGACCAAAATTGCCAGGGGGCGAATTTGGGATAACAAGAAGAAATACTCAATTTGATTTCTATTTAGATGAAGCTCCCATTTTTTTCCAATCTAATATTGGAGGGAAAAACTATGTACATATATAAAATATTTTCTTGGAAAATTTATATAAGTTGCAAAACGACCTCTCTTCACATATTTACTACTTTTGCACAAATTTGTGCAGAAATCGATATCTCAAAAGGATTTCCCAAAATTCATCCAAACACAACTTCAAGATCAAACATGGAAGCAAGAGCTTGAATATGAGGAAAATCCTTTTAAATGTAGCAATTTTCAAGAGTATGTACATTTTCTCTTCATTTTATATATTAATTCCAAAACAGGGGCCAAAAAAATCCCAATGCAGATGAAATACTTGGGATTTGTTATTTTGGGCAAAAAGAAAACAAAACATGATGAATTTACCTGAGGTTTAAGGTGAGGTACCTACTCAAAATCAATTTATTGTTCTAGAAGATCAAAATGACATGAATATGGGGTGGAGGCTATACGAAGAATCTCAAATATCAACCTGGTGAAGAGGAATACCATGAGACAATGAAGGAGAATTAGGAAGATAATAACATAAATAGATAAAGGGGAATACATCGAGAGGTAGAAAGTGAAACTAAAGAGGGGTTGCGTATGGAATAATGTTGAATCAAAAGGAAAGGTTGATAAAGTGAATGAGGTGGAAGCTTCTCTTGGATATGTCATGTCTTTGAGCCAAATGGATCCTAAATGTTATCATGTCACTTTGACCAAGAGAGAGACATGTTGATCCAACATATCAAATACATTATACATCTATTCTAAAATTACAATGTAGGAAGGACCTAAAAAATAATTATACATCTATGCATATGGGCCAGTTCAGATAAAATAAAAGACTTCATTAGAAGTTCAGAGAAGGAAGGCTAAGAAGTGCGCACCTTGCAGCCATATAAAATGATCATTTTTCCTTATAATATAAGGGTTTGTATTTAGCCTTAGTTAAGAGAACCCTCCAAAATTAATATTCAAGATTTATAGCCTAATATTATATTCGTTCAAAAATGAAAGTATGAAAGAATGAAATGTTATAAAAAAGATATTTATAATAATAATAAGTATGGGGTTGAGTGCATTAGTTCTAAGGGTCAATATAGGGGATTTGCCACATGTTAGGATAATGGAAAACGAAAATTAATTGAGATGGTTAAGGAGGTGTCTTAGATCATAATATCCTTAGAATGATAAGCTTCTTAACCAACCTTTCACCCTGTAGACACTCAAATTTGGTAACTTATCCTTTGGAAATGACAAATTTTTCTATTCCCTTACTAAGACAAATGCTCGCATTATAAGTTCAATCAATACATATCCCTAGTTCTTTATTGGATCGCTCATCTCCACACTCCACTCTATCATAAACACAAGAATTATAAATTAAAAAAAGTATTAAATCATCTTTTTGCATCATTCTAGAACTTTTGGTTTCACATCACAAGTTTCCTATCCAAAATTGTATGGTTTGGTCAAGATAAGTTATATGTCCTTGGCTGACATATATGGTCATGCCCTTTTTATCGTTTAGCTATGATTTAAATTTAAATATATGTATCATGTCATTTCATCTTCACAGGGTTGAACTTATTGTAATATTTCACTTACAAAAGGCTATATAAGTAATTCAATATCATTTTATCACTCATCTGACACTTTCATAATCTACTGTTGTGAACATCAATCCAAAAACACTCGAGGCTCTACTAAATCTTCCAAAGGTAGTTGTACATCACTTAATGCAACCAATAATATAGGTTTGAAGCACTCAACCAATTCAAATAGTCTATCTTCCTTCGTTTCTAAGCATGCAGAGGTTCTAGAGCCATGTCTTAACAAGAAAAAATTTACTCCAAACATTGTTAGAGATTTTCAAGGGATAAAGGGTTTTCTCTAGCACTTAAAGCACACTACATCACACTATTACCACATTAGGTACATTTTCACTATATATTTTGCTCACTATATTTGTGTCAAGATACATGAAGGAACTCATAGAGGGTGGCTTAGATCACACTCACACTTGCACATGTACCTAAGATAACCAGGTGAGTTTTGATCCCACTCAAGGGCATGTAGTGCAACACTTAGATTAGTTTGGCAGGGGTTGATTGCCAAGGGTCGTATAGCCTCTTTGCACACATGATTTGTCTATTTGTTATCTAATGATTTGATGAAGGGTATATCAGGTATATAGGGTTTCTACTTTATTGTAGGTCATGTCGAGGTTATGCGAACAAGAGTGAAATACAACAAAACACATTTCTAAGTAAGTGAAGCTCACAAAAAGTTACAAAAGTTGACTGTAAAAGGTTCCAAGACCAATCAGGACCATACAAAATTAGGGAAATAATATACATAAGTTACACACACCTGCGCCAAGTCATTTTCAAATTTCAATCTCGGAAACAAAGCATATTAAGGTTCATATCTGCTTATTCACCTAGTCTGCACATCCATACCTCCTTTGTTCCATTATGTATAGCTAAGCCTTCTTCTCATCTTGTGTATTTGAGATTTCATTCTATCATTTATCATTTTTCTAAGTATTAGTGTGTTGATCTGATTATGCATGATTAATTATAAATTAATTAAGTCAGAATAACCCATATTAAAAACCCTTACATCCTATATATTGTTGTGCATGTTGAATTTACATCACATTATATTTTTAAGGTGTAAACATTTGGAAAACATGACTCTTGAATTAAACCTATTGTATAAACCATAATGGCCTTAGGGTTTCACATTTTTAGCTTGCATATGCTTTCTTTTTATGCCCTTTCAACATAGTAATTGACTTAATCATCAACCGATTAAAAATATTGAGTTTTCTCCCCTTATTCGCAAACGTTGATTCATCACAACTTCTTCTCCACATCATATTTTTTGAGTCCCTTCTCTATTGGATCTCAATGCTCGTATGTGCCTTTGGATGAAGTGAAAACAAATAATGAACATTCTTTTGATTATAATCATGATGTGGACCAAGACCAAGTTGCGCTTGTATCTAACTTTCGTGTTTAATTTCGTGAGGACCCTCGTCATATTAAGCCTCTTATCAAAATTATTTTTGTTGTTAAACTTGGTCACGATTAACCATCCAATGAAATGTTCCTTTTTGGGATGCCACCTCCTACATCATCTAATTTTATACATATATAATTCATATATTTGTGATGCTTATTTCATTTAGGGCACCTAATCTTACACTTCATAGAGTTATTATGTCTATTCCTATGACCACTAATATTCCTACATCAACTGGGTATCTCTACTAAAATATCACCCCTTCTACTGTGGGTATCCATGGATTTGATAATATACCATGCCTGGTTCTTGGAAAAATTACGTTACAAATCAACATGGTGAGCACACTATTGATATAATTTGTCAAATTTTGCTGAATAATCCTACTAACAACATAATCTTGGGTCACCCTTTGATACATACTATGAATGTTGTTCCTTATTCTTTTCATGATTATATCAAAGATTATCGTTAAGGACATGTGTCTACCACTCTTGCTAACCCACACCCTTTTAAATTTTGTGGAAATGCTAATATAATGACTTATCGAATTCTCACATATGGATATGCCCTTCTCCACAATTTCCAACATCCACTCTAGCATCTTCTTCTTCTTGTCATCACTAGGCAAAGAGTTATACATACTTACTAAAAAATGATTTTACTAGATAAGTTCTTAACCGCTATGGGTAAGGAAATTTTGATCCTATATTTCCCCATGCACAAAGCCTCTCAACAAGGGCTTGGGTATACTACTCGATTTTTGTGAAAACCTTCTTTATCTCCAATGTTTATTCCCACTTCATGAGTGAATTCACAAGAGGTTTGCATGGTGCATCATGTGAAACCTCTCGTGCTTATCCATACTGATCTCATTAATAATAACGCATCCCATGATATTCAACTTGGGATGAATTCACTAATGAAAACTCCCTTCGTGAATACTTCAAGGCATATGAGAATATCCATTTCTTCTTTCATATGATTAAGTTTCCTCATACTATACATGCTCATATGTATTTTGAGGAAGGTGACACTTTTGATATCTAGTTTGACACTTCCAATACTTTCCCTACATGCCCTTATATCGAAGAATGGTCCATGTTACTCAAAAGAGAAACTACTTTCAAATTTGGGACCAATTTTTACAGTCAACTTATTCTCTTCGTGGATTCAAATAGTTATCGTGAGAGGGAAGCTATCTATAGACACATAATTTCCGCCGCATAATTCTAATACTAAAATTTCTCTGATTGTCTAGTTCCCGTCATCACACCATAATAAAAAACCTTTTACTAATTAGAATATTCCCCATATTTGATGCCAATTTGTTGGGGTTTGCACACCGGTTGTACAGACAATTTATCATATCTAAGCATACATGCAAATAAAAGCGGATATTCTACCAGAAGAATTATACAAAACAAGAGACATAAATCAACACCAGATTTAACGTGGTTCACCCAGTGTGGGCTACGTCCACCAAGAAGCAAGCCAATCTATTATCCAAAGCTTTGACAAGATATACAATGAAGATTTACAATCTTCCACACCTCTCAGATGTTCAATACTTTCTTCCTCAAGCATTTTTGCCTTCTTCACCAAGAATTCTCTCTTACACACATTATCTTGTAATTATGATCAATCCTCTCCTCTAAACCCTAACTTTATGCTTTAAATAGTCGTTTAAGACTTTAGGGCACTTAGCCATGCAATTACATTCATTAAATCTATTCCAGTGCTAAAAATATAAATAAAACCCGAGAGTTAATTAAAAGCTCGTCGCACAGGTAACCAATGCTGGTTCTGTCCAACCGTCACTGGTTCCAACTTGCCCTAACCGATGCCGGTCAAAACCTAAATGATGTTGGTTATTGTCAACCTCTAGCAATTTCTATTTGCATGCTAAAATATGAGTAATTTAGCTCCATACTCAACACAATTAACATCCCTTCATTAGTTAAAATCCCCTTTTTAATTAATTACTTACCCTGGTAATCAACCTCCTTTCACAATTTTGTATTTCATTAATAAACCCTCTTAGTAATTAAATTCCACTCTCAAATACCTTAAATTATACTAATTTTCATTTGCAATCTCCTCCAAATAGCTTCTACAAGCTAATCTTGGCCTATTAATCCTAATTGATTAATTAACCTTCCCTAACTCCCATTGGTCATTAATCCCAATTAATCTCTTTCTAATCATGTTTATCCACTTCTAATTCTACATCTTCATTATCCTACGTTCACTAGGATGTAGGCTTCTCCCAAAATGGAAAGCTATATAAGCAATGTAGTACCTTATTATCAATATACAACATGTCCTTGTAAGACATTGATACTCATTACTCAAGAGAGCATTTATATTATTGGAAGGCTTGCCAAATTGAGAAAACTCCCACTTACTATTTAAGTAGTAAGAGAAGATTAAGACATGGATTTTATGCCATTTTGAGGATATCGCTTCCTTTTATTAAGTTCCTTGATCGTTTATGGCTTGTGTTCAGCTTGTTAAGGAAATACCCATGTATAAAAAACACATCCACTCAACGAAGGGAGGTTTGCATTATTGTTTTTAATGTTTGTGCAAGTTACTTAAATTTTTTCCATGATTTATTTGATGTATTTGTTTAAGGGATTAGGATAGGATTTAATTGGTGTCAATTCCTTTGTTAATTAGTATAAGTTTATAACATTCATACATATGACACGCCCGGTGGGACACCTCTTTTTCTCATGCACATTTTTTAGTTTTACATGATTTTTTCATCAAATTCATTCATTTTTTTTTGTAAATTTCCCTATTTTTTTATTATTGGCAAATAGTTTTTTGAAAGGGACTATACCCTTGAGAACAAAAGAGGGCCTAAAAGCCAGAATAACAATGAGAATCAGAACAAAAAGGATCAATATCCAAATATGACAATGAATTCCAACGTAGCCAGAGAGAAGCTACCCCAACAAAATGAAACCAGTACAAACACAGCAGAAAAGCAGCTAAAGGACAACAAAAAAACAACAATATTTACAAAGAAAAGCAACAAAAGCACCCACAATTACTTCTTGGCAGCTTTGTCAATGCTGGATTTGATATTCTGCCAAGATTTAAACATCCCCAAAGTTTTCATGTGGGCAGATTCAGTTATATCTAGCTGCTCAATGGTCCTTTTGCTTTCCTTATCAGTGCCCCAAAGTGATGCTGGAACCCCGCTGAGATTGGAAACACTGCGGACATGTTGTTCAATGAACTCTGCAATTGCACTAAAAATGGCCATACTATAGTCATGGCGAGTTTTGGCCTTCCCTAAACGGGAGTCTAAAGAGTTCAGTTTCTTGTATATATCTTCCATCTGGCTATTATCCATAGCCCCCTCCTCCTCCTTCTTCCTCTTGCCTTTCTGTTTTGCCAAGTTTTTAACCTCCTCCTTCAATAGCTTCATGTCATCCTCTAAGGCATCCAACCTTTTTGCAGAGCTCTCCAACTGTGCATCCTGAGAACTAGCACTGCTGATATGCAAGAGGTTGTGGGCAATTTCAAGCTCTTGAGGACCCTTCTCCACAGCAAGGGTATCAAGGTTTAGTCTCCTAGAAGACCTGGTAACAGGTCTGGTCGAAGTGGAAGTGAAGGGGGTGGGAGCAACGGTGGTGGGAATGGAAGATGGAGCCCGGAAGACCGGTAGAGGGGTAACAACAGCAGTGGTGGGGGCAGGATCTGGAGAAATGGGGCTAGCGGCCGCTGAACCAGGCAGAGGGAGAAAAGAGCCAGGGGAGGAAGGAAGACCAGGAGACCGGAGGAGACAAAGCTTATGCAGCAAGAAAATAAGCCCCTGGTGCAAAGGAACTGCATGGGCATGTTTTTGAAACTCCAAAATGGAGCGCTCTAGAGAGTTAAGAAAATAATGGGGAAAACATACAGTGCGATTCCTGCAAAAATGGTTGAGGAAGACAAGATGCTTAGCAGGCACTATTACGAACCTTCCCTCCAAAGAAATGAAGTGCACCATCATCCGGGTTACCTCATCATAAGGCGAAGGGATCGAGTTTACCAGCAGGCCTGCCATGACAAAGACCAACTTCTCTTATCCCTCCACAAATCTCCTCTCCTCAGCTTCTCTATCGACCCTTTTATTAAAAAAATGGTATCCCTCCATGCCCAGGCCAGTCGCCTCAGCAATTAACTCCTCGTTGACCGTAATCTTCTGCCCCCCATAATCCACTGTTCGATCCTTCCAATCCTTTGCAAAACGCACAAAAATGCTTTGATTGTGGCCTTGAACCTTCTCCATAAAGTTGGTAATGCCTCCCTGGCTGAGTATACTCCAAAGCTCCACATTATCCTTCCAATCTGGATCCGCACTGGGCTCAATATGGCAAGGGGGGGCCCCCATCATCACTGTGCTTAACTGCTTGTAACAAATATTAGAATCCTTGATAGCTCTAATGCCAGTCCGCCTACCACTGTTACAATCCGCGCAATGAAAATACTGAGTAGAATAGCCATTGCAATTGCCACGAATAGCCGCGTGACTACTGATCTGGACCCGTGGAAGCTCACTCATGGGAACTACGGCCCTTTTGCTAACCCACTCCCTATCATCATTGACATCATTATTGTTTTTGGGATCCATAGAGTCATATAACCAGATTGTATAGAGCATAATGTTTCCCGCATGCGTGCCTTTCTTTTCTATATTACTCCACTTGAACTTATCCATATACTTCATACTATCTTGATTGTTCGAAAAGATTTGCAAAAGCTTAGTTATAAAGACAACACGTGTGGGCGTTTTATTAACCCACTCCCAATAATCACATCCCAATTCAAAAATTTGCATGTGTATAGATATCCGCTTGAATGCTGCTTTGAAGCTATTTAGGAATGCTAATATTATCCCAAACAATATTGTTAACATTAATGCCATAATTAGCCAATGCATCTGCCAATTTATTACCCTCCCGATAAGTATGCATGATCCTAATGTTATTGAAGGTTTGGCATATAGTAATGGATTCTAAGATAAAATCTTTGATGTTCCAACTTGGAGGTGAGCAATTTTTAAGATGGTTAATGATATTCAAGGAGTCCCCTTCAAGAATGAGGTTTCAGATATTATGAGTCTGGGCAATTCTCAGGCCCCATAAAGCAGATAATCTTTATTAATATTTGGTAGTGTTGAGTGTTGTTTGTAGGTGGTAAAGAGGTGAAGTGCTGCCAAAATTTTATCTTACCAAGAAAAATTCATGTATTTTCATGTTTTAACTTATTTTTTGAGTTTTGAAGCTTTCAATGAATTTGCCCTAGTTTTCAGTGACCTCACCTACACATCCAATGACCTCGCTTCAACCTACGATAACATCACCTTGTGTATTTTTCTGATTTATTTTAGACATGTTTGACATTTTTGACGTGATTGGTAGCGGTTTTGACTTGTTGCATCGATTTCATCATCTATTGTCGCCGCTTTGCTATTATTCATAGTTTTGTGATGTTCCATAACCACCTCGACCTAAAACAATGACCTTGACATATCTTACGACAACCTTTATATGTTAAAAATGACTTATCATTTTCCTAAGTTTTTTTTTATTATGTCCTTTTTCGTCAGTTCTACTACTATTTTTCAGCTTAAATATGAATATTTCACTTTTGTTTTGTCAAAATTTCAAGCTTACATGCATTTTTATACATTTTTTGATTAAAATTATGGGTACTTATTGTAGACACCTAATTCCGACCACACAATATTAATACTACAATTGCACTAATTGTCTTCTTTCCTGTCATTTCATTATAATTAGTGATTTTCCACTAATTATCTAATATTCCCCATCTTCTCGGTCAATTAATGACATTTTTTTAATAAACTAGCCTTGTCCCTCATCTTGGATGCCAATTAACATCACTTCGTTAGTTAAAAGCCTCTTTAAAATAATTAATTACCTTTCCACAATATCATATTTTACTAATAATCCCTCTTATTATTTAAATCCCCCTCTCACACCCCTCTAATTCTACTAAATTCCCTCCAAATCATCTCCAAAGGGATTCTATAAGCTACACTTGGCATATTAATTATTCCCAATTGATTAGTTAAACCTTCCCAAACTCTCACGATTTGTTAATATCTAATTAATCTCTTCTAATCATGTTTATCCTTTTCTAATTCTACATTCCCTTTATCCCACAGTCACTAGGTTGTAAGCTTCTCCCAAATTAGAAAGCTATATAAGGAACCTAGTACACCTTGTCTCACCTTACACCATGTACTTGCAAGAGATATGACATCTCAAGAGAGCATTTCCTTGACAAAGAAAGCTTGCAAAATTTGAGAAACCTCTTTACTAAGGTTAGTATGAGAAGAGTAAAAAATAATACTTAAGCCATATTGATTTGCAAACCTCTAACTTTGGAAATTTACAAGACCACAAAATAAATTAATGTTCTAATTTGAATTTTGAAAATGATATATTGCTTCAAGTTAGTGAAAAGCTATTTGTGCTTAGAATTATTTGTAGTGAAGGGAAAGAAATTAAACCAACAAGACAACCAAATTTTTATCCGGGAAACCCCCAATTTAAGGGAAAACTAGTCGGGAAGGGAAATTGCTCTTTCTTCTAACTTATGTGTATTGACCAATTCAGAAGATACAAATTACAATAAGATGAAGGAAAGTAAACATTGTAAAAACTTCCCCTACATACTTGCTTACTCTGTTCTCACACATATTGCTCCTACAATTAAACTCCAACACTGAATTCTTCTTGCTTACTTCTCTCATGAATCAATATCCAACTCCACTTTCTCTCCGTGTATTTATAATTGCTTCTCATGTCCTCACATGCAATGGAGAATGAGAAGGATCATACAGAGGAAGAGACACAATCTAGACGTTCCAAATCTATGAATTTTCATGGCTCTTTTTATTTTCTATCCATTTATGACAGGACTGTCGGTGTATGTAGACCGGTGGTTGCGTAATAGTGGGGTAGTTACGTAACAATTTTTCTATGTAGCGGGGTTACACAACTACCGAGGTGGTTACACAACCACCTCTTTGCACATAGGGGTGGTTCTATAACTTTACAGTTTGCTCTAATTTTTTCTAACTTTTCCTTCTGGTAATGGTTGTTTTTGATGAAGTGATGTTCTTTTCAGATCCCTATGGATCACACCTCCCCTACTCAGGAGGCTTTTGGTCCCACAAAATCTTAGTGGGGGAGTAGATGAGGAAATAATTCTCTCACTTTCTCCTTTAAGTACCATCGGGCCTGCTTTGGTGTATTTCTTTTAAATCCAACCTCATGTGGACCTGTCCTTGTCTCTATTACCTTCTATTGCAGTAATACATCCTCCTCCAATTCACCTTGTGAGTCCAAGACACAATCTTCTATGGAAGGTAGCAACTGACATTATTCTTCTTGATCAAGCATGGATGGCTCATATAGGTGCAAGTTCTCATAATTTACTACCAAGTACATCTGCATGAATGGTGGAAAATCAATTATGAAGGAATTTTCTCCAACTTGCTCCAATATAGTGAATGGTCCATACCGTAGTGGCTTGATTTTCCTTGTTTGGCCTTGTAATATCTCATTGCTCAATTAAATCCAAACCTTGTCTCCAACATGAAGTTTATGCTCTCTCCTATGATGATCATGTCTAGCCTTATACTTGGCTTGAGATATTTCCAACTGTTATTTTACCTTGAAATGGATTTGTCGGATCCTCTCAATCAATTTTACTGCTCTAATCACCTTTGAATCACGTATCTCCCCTTCTTCCTACTACCCAACTGTTATGTCCAGTAGATTCGTAGGTAGATATCCCAAACATGCTTCAAATGGTGATTTCATAGTGGATGTGTGTACTTACCAGTTGTAGGAATGTTGAATGTAGACTAAGGACTCATCCCAAGTCTATGAATATTTGCTATTATACCCTCTAATCAGCTGCACCAAAGTCTTGTTCACCACCTCTATTTTCCCATATATTTGTGGATGGAATTTAATGTTCCTCTGTAACTCGGTGTCCCTATTGTCCCACAAAGTAGTCCAAAACTTCCCCAAAAACCTAGAATCTGTTTTAGAAACAATAGACTTTGGCAAACCAAAATGTGCCCATACATTAGCAAAAAAAAGTTTAGCTGCCTCATATGATTTTATTGTCTTTTTACATGCCATAAAAACACACATCTTACTGAATCTATCTACAACAACATATAGATAATCATGGCCATGTTTAGACATAGGTAATCCTCTTAAAAAATCCATATAAATATCTTCCCATGGACGAGTACGGACTGGTAAAGGCATGTACAAACCTTCCTTCTTGATTTTAGGCTTGCTCGTACAACAAAGTTTACATCCTCTTATGAATTTAGATACTAAGTCTTGCATACTGGGAAAATACATGTACCTTTGCAAGTGGGTCCTGGTCTTGCAACACCAAAATGTCATGATACTTTTGAGGTATGTTCTTCCCTCATCAATAGAATCCTTTCTTCCTTTGGAAAATAAAGCTTCCCCCATCGGTAGAGAATCCCATATTTAAGATAAAAATTTTCAATACCCATCTTTTCAGCCCCTTGAGACTGTAATTGCTGATATGTTATCCCAAAATTTGTCTTGAGCATAAACCTCTCCATAAGTTTCCTTCATGAAGGGATTAATTTGAGTTATAATGGTCAAACTAGATATTTTCTCCTGTGTGGGTGGCCTAGAAAACATATTTGTCACAAATTTTTTATATCTTTCTTATACTTGATAACTAAATGGAACTGCTGAAGGAATCCCATCCACTTGTAGTGCCTTACTTACTACAATTTAGACTGTGCTTTCATATACTGGAGAGGTTTGTGGTTAGTGTGTCCAATAGTTTCTTTACCCAACAAATAATGTTTCCTTTTCTTTATTTCCAAAACTACTGTATACATTTCTTTATCATATACTGAATATCCCTTAACTTCTAAAGTGGAAGTTTCAGAATGATAACATACTAGCTTACCTCCCTATAATAACACTTCTCCCATAGCATAATCACTGGAATATATCTTTACTTTAAAGGGCCGCTGCAAATTAGGAAGAACAAGTATTGGACCATGGATAATCTTGTATTTTAGCAAATCAAAATTCTAATCTTGTTCCTTACCCCAAAACCCTTACTCTTTGCGGTCACTATGTGTAGAGGTGCTGCAATAACAGAGAAGCCCAGAATGAACTTCTTCATGTATTGTACTTCTCCCACAAAAATTCTAGTCTTTTTTCTCTCGTTGGTGTTGGCCAGTTGGTGATGGTTTCCACCTTCTTTGGATCCACTCATAGCTCTCCTCCTCCAACCATGTTCCCAAGATAAAAACGTGATTGTTTGAAAAATTCACACTTCTTCATGTTGCATAACATTTGTTTCTCTATTATACCTTACAAGACTTGTTGCAAATGTGTTAGATGTTTCTCCTATGTGGCACTAAAAATCATAGTATCATCCAACTATATAATGAAACATGAATCTATGAATTCCCACAATACATCATTCATCAATCTCATAAATGTAGCAGGTGCATTACATAAACCAAATGGAAGTACTAACCACTCATAAAAACCCTATTTTTTCTTGAAGGAAATCTTCCATATATCCTCCTCCTTCATCCTGACTTGGTGATAACCTAACTTGAGATCCAACTTTGTGAATAAATTTGCATACTGAAGCTGGTCCAATACATCATCTATGCATGGGAGTGGATATCTACTCTTTATGGTAATATTGTTCAAATCTCGGTAGTCAATGCACATCCTCCAAGAACACCATCACAATAGGCGAACCGTATGGTGAGGTTCTTGTGCTTACTACCCCTTGGTTTAATAGCTCATGGAGTTGTTTCTTTACCTCTGTACTCTCCAATAAGGATTTCCTATACAACCCGATATTTGGTAGAGGAGACTATGGAAACATCTGAATCTAATGCTCTACCTCCCATTTTGGTGGTAACCCCCTGGGAGTCTAGAATAATTCCTAAAAATACTGAATGATGCTATCCAAATCCTTCATCCCTTTGTTAGAAATATCTACAATTTCTACCCCATCTTGCATATCTTTCAATAAAATTAAACAAAAAATGATTATGATTTTCTTAAATTATTCTCTTTTCTTGGTTAGCACTTACCATAGTAATTTGTGTCTTATGCTGGTATTCCTGGATATTATAGCCGATTCCATCCTTGACCCATCTATTTCAGTCTTCCTTCCTCATGAATATTGCATCCCTGATATACAAGTAAGGACTTCTGAAAACAACATCAAATGGATCAAGTCGAATTACATCAACCTTCAATGCATCTATAGACTGAGAGTTTATCCCAAACTTTAACTTACATCTTCTTATTACCTGAATTTCTACACGCTTCTTCATCCATCCCAAAGGTTAAGGATGTGGATGCTCATAAGTTTCAAGACCAATATTCTTTACAACCACATCAGAAATCAAGTTAGATTGAGAACCAATATTAACCAAAGCATTTACCTTAGTTCTCTTGATTATAATTTTGATCTAAAATAACTTACTCATCTCTTCCTATTGTTCTTGGATGTCCATTTTGGTGGTCGTGCATCCAATCCTATCATCTACATCTGAATCATCCTCTATATCTACCTCCCCATATTTCTTTACACTGGTCATGGATTTATTTTAATCCTTGGTTCGGTTATTTGGGTATAATTTCGGATGTAACTTCCAACATGTAGCGTCAGTATGACCATTGATATCACAATTCTTACAAAAATTCTTAAGGTCTTTACAAGTATTCAATGTAGTGGCACTCTGTTTACCTTTCCCTTTCCATTTACCTTTGTTACTTGTTTTTCCTTTCTCTTTTTTTGGCTGATTTGTTGACTGTTTTTCCCTCGACTCCATTTCTCCTTACTTCTTTTTGTCATCAATATAGTAGGCTTGCACACATGCTTCATTGAGATCCTTGGGCTTCATGGAGATAAAATTTCTTTGAAGGCGAGTGTGAAGTCCTCCCAAATACTTTTGATTAAATAAAATGTGGAATATGTGGGATATATGATAGTTAATTTAATCTAGAAAGGCATGAAAATACAGTAAATGACTATGTGAAATAACCTAAACAACTATGAAGATGAAAATGTTAAACTCTAGAGTGCAAGGATAGTTAGAATGAACTCAACTGATTAAAGGATCTCGATGGAATGTGTCGCAGGGTAAACAAAATAATCTGGAAGCAGGAAGGATTGTGCATAGGTCCTAAAAAGGACAAATCTAGAATGATTCTATAGACCAAAGGACAAATCTAGAATGATTCTATAGACCAGGGCACCTAGAAAAGGATTGGGATGCCTATGGGTGCCCTATTCTGTCGTATGGGTTCAGAAGGTGGTCTGAAACCCTTGCTATTTGTCACATTAGATTCAATACGCTTCTCTAGGTGTCGTTGATGATCCAAGATGAAAGAAAGACCTGCAAGAGACCACAAAAAGTATCAAAACCCTAAAAAAATAAGAATGCAAATGAAGGGTCAAACTGAGCTCAACTACCACAATAGTGGGCTTACTAATTGAGCGCTACACTACATTTCATACCAAAATGTAGGTTCTCTTGTTCCAGTCGCACTTTGTGAAGTAGCGATCAATAACTATATGTAGAAAATATAATAGAATGTGTGCATGGAATAGAATAGAATCTCTCCCCCTATGCTTGTGTGATGCAGATGAACCAGCCTTGTCCTTGTGATGGAACTAATGGATGCAAAATGATCTCCAAATGGATGCAACTCTAAGTGGATGATAGTAGTTACTAGTGCTTGGTCACTCATTATGGTATCACAACCTTATGTTTATAGGGTTATATTGATCTAATTTCATAATTAACCACGAAATGGCCAACCACCAAAAAAATAAGAAGTTGAAACAACTAGAAAAGCCCAAAAAGTGGCAAGAAATTTCAAAAATGATTGGGGCACCCCTAGTGGGACCAGGGTGCCCCAGTCGAGGCTAAAATAATGCGAAATGATGAAATCTGATTGGGCATGTGGGTGCAAGAGGTCGGTAATGATGAAAGAAAATAAATAAATATGACAAAAAAGATGGGGGTTAATTAGTAATTTCTTTACTCAAAAACCTTCTAAATAGTAGTATGAGATTGAGACTAAATAATGTATAATGCACATTATTTTGTGTCTACAACTTGGTCAGAATATCCTCATCCTCCAAGTCCATATCAAGCAACATGGCTTGTCTCCAAAACACCATAGTATAATACTGCACACTTTGACCACTACCTTGGCCACTACCTTGTCTAAAATACTGCCACTTAATCATTTGGTCAGTGTTATGGCCAATATGATAAAAATTATCTCTAAGCAATTCTTTAAAATCATCCCAAGATCTTACAATAGGACATTTATTCTTTTCACAAGTGGCTAGATGGGTTTCCCAACAAACCAGAGCATGTACTTCCATTTTGAGACGTACAAAGATGATCCTTTGTGCCTCAGTAACATCATGAACACTAAAGTAAACCTCCTATTCGTTAACTAATTATCAAGTAATTCTACATCCACTTGTCCTTCAAATATTTTCATCTCAACCTTAGTTTCAACTTTAAAAGGAGCATAATCAGATTTTACCTTCTCTTTTACAAGTGGAGTTTCTTCATCATGCTCTTCAAAATCTTATTCCTCACCATGGCTCTTTCCTATGCAAGAATTTTCGGCTATGGCTCTAACTAATGAGTAACCATGGAACTATACATTAACTGAAGCTAAGTCTTTTGAAGATCTGAAAGCATGGAATATTTATTAACTGAAGCCACTGTGAATACAACCTATCCATCATGGTTTCCAACATCTAAATTCTATGGACCCAAAGTTCTCTTCCTCCGATTTGATACAATACTGATTCTCCTATGGACCAACAATACTTCGTAGATATGTCTGGATCGTACAGGTACAAGACTTCTTCAACCTTTAGGATCTTGTCAAGATGTCATACAAATAACTTTGTATACAAATACAAGCCATTCCATGGATAATAATTATCAATCTAATACCAAATATAGTATTTGACATAACCTCTAGCTTCTGGACCATTTACAAGATGTACAAAACTGCTATTGTTCTACTTCCAAGTTGTCTCCCATTGAAAATTATAGTTCTTAATGTTAGTGACCTAAAAATTAAAACTTGGAACTTCTTCTTGCTGTTCAATGGAAAGCTAACAATCTTAGCTCTACAACACTTATATTCTAATCCTGAAAACCCCCAAGTTGAGGGAAAACCTTATACCAAGAAGGGAAATTTCTCTTTGCTTCCCAATTATTACCTATTGGATCACCTTTACAATGGAAATAGTCGGATTACAATCCCACGTTTAATTAAGGAAAACAATGTCATATTCTCCCTTCTTTACTTGTTTGGTCTGTTACTCACACCTTGCTTACTACAAGGTGACACTGTCTAGCTACCCAATGGTTTCTTGATCACTTTTCTTCATTCCAACTTTGACTGATGCCGGTTACCCAACCGGGTGGCTATCCTTTTGCTTAAACCAGTATTTCTCCCCATGTCCTCCCATGCACTGGAGAATGAGAAGAGTCATTCAAGGAAGAGACACGATCAGGGTGTTTGAATTCTGTGACTGTTCATGGATTCATGTTATTTTTCCATCCATTAGTGACAGGAGCACCGATGTATGTAGACTGGCGGTTACACAACCATCATTCTATGTAGGGGTGGTTACGTAACTACCAGAATAGTTACGCAATCACCTCTCTACACAAAGGGTTAGTTCTATAAATTTACAATCTGCTCTGTATTTTTCTAAATTTTCCTTCTGGTACTAGTTGTTTTTGATGAATTGGTTTTCTTTTCAGATCCTTATAGATCACATATTGATGAGATCTCTTCCACCTTAGTAGAAACCTTTTATTACACGTAACTTATGTTCGGTTCGTACAAATGGAGTATCCACATATCAAAAGTACATCCAATTTCAAAAGGAGGTTTGCATTCTTTGTTTCTAACATTTTTTTGCAATTTTTATCTTCTTTTCATGCTTTATTTTGATGTATTTGTTAAAATAAACTAAGTTAGGATTTACTTGGTGTTAAGTTCATTCCATTAGCTTATTTGAGTTTATACATACATAGATATGAAACACCCAGTGGGACACCCATTTCTCTCATGCACATTCATTTAATTTTCTTAGTTTAGCTTCATTTACCATTTTGCATATAAATTATTTCAATTTGTTTAAATTTCTATGTTTTATGCATGCATGTTGGTGTTTGGTAGTGACGATTCTTCTTTGTAAGTATAAATGAGGTGAGGGAATATCAAAATTAAATCTTGACGAGAAAAATTCAAGTTTTTTTTTGTTTCTTGGTTATTTTTTGACATTTTTGTGGAGGTACATGTTAGGTGTGTTTCCATTGATGTATTTACACTACCATGTTAGTAGTTATGTTTCCTTCATCTTATTTGTGTGACCGTGCTTGGAATCTACATAGTCATGTTTGGAATTTGTACTACTATGCTCAAACCAGCGCTACTGTGAACATACCTATGTGACCATGTTAGTAGTTATGTTTCTGTCATCTTATTTATGTAATCGTGCTTGGAATTTTTTCTACCATGATTAGACCTATGCTATCATGCTCAAAATTACGCTATCGTGTAAGTATTTACATTTTTCGTCTTCTTATTTGCACTACCATCCATGGAATTTGTACTATCATGTTGGAATTTGCGTTACCATGCTTGGAATTTGTGCTACTATGCTTGAAATCTTCACTACCATGACCATAAGTGCATTTCCATGATTATACATGCGTCTATGTGACCTATCTTCTGGAGACCGTAAATTTTGATCCTGAACTCAAGATGAGTCCATTTGTTATGGGAATGTCTCAAGATGAACTATGTAATGAACATATAAATTTGGGATTTTACCTTGTAAAAAAATTAGGTTTTCCTTTCTCTTAAAACTTGTCATTTTCTTTGCACGTTAGATTCATTTTTTGTTCCAAACTACTAATTTTTTGCGTAAGTTGGCATATTTGCTTAAATTTTGAGTTTTTTTCATATCCTTTCATTTAATCTATGATCAAACATGTAGTTATGATCTTCTTTCATGCTCTTGAGTGATCTTGAGAATCATAAACGACCATGATCATTTGTTTTCTTCTAACATTGTGATCGTAGGCAAATTACTAATTAGTTTTGTGTAGGACCGCATCATTTGGAAACATTACCAAATTAATTTTTTTAAATTCTATAAAATAAATTTAAAAAAATAAATAGATATTTTTTATTACAGGTTCGGATAAGGGTAATACATGTTTGCTTAACTGTGGGAAGTACTTGACCTAAAACCTAAAACTCATTATGAGTACCATAAGAACCCCGAAGCAATTGACACATAGAGAGGACTGGCCAACAAAATGGATAGTGACCCATCCTAATTGAGTAGTATCACCCATGATGCAAACCAAGCATTTTATATGGTCCCATTCTGATTGATTGAGGGGTATAATTCATAGCCAAAAAAATTCTAGTATGTGTACTCATTCAGACAAGCATTGGTGAGAGAACATCCCAAATCACTAGGAATCCTAAAAAATGAGGGCCAATTAATTCCATATTGTTTGTATACAACAAAACTTTATCCAAGTTAAAACCTTGTTTTAGTAATAGAACAAGGTGAAATTCTATCCAAGTTACGCCGCGTGTCTTATCAAAGAGAACAACCCGTAACTCTCTAAAATTTCATTAACCATTTTGATAATCAAACTTGAGACTTGTTTTCAAAACTTGTTTAAGTGATAAAATTATGTTCTTATGTTGAATTTTTTTTCCTAGTTACCTTAAAACAAATTTACATCCAAAACTAGGAAAAATATTATTTTCAGTCATTACGTTACTGAAATTTCTTAGATTTACTTGATCATCCTTGTCAAAAATCCATTTTAAAGTCATTATGATATATATTTTCCTTGTATTACCTTTCGAAACTCACATAAGCATCCAAATATTCACAAAATGTCTATTTTACGTCTATTACATTGCTTGAATCGTCTTAGACCTTCCTTCAATATGAAACAATTCAATCAAACAATCTAGGTCAAGGTATTCAAATCAAGCAATGACATCCATGACTAGATATATGATGGTTCCTCACGTCACAAAAAATAAGGAGCCTTGTGTACCTCTCACTTTCCAAACTTCATCTCCTAATCAATCCCATCCACAACCCAACCCTCCTCAGACCTTTGGGTCTCACCCAATCAACTTTATCCTGAAGAATAATCACTCACCCAACCTACATCTTCCACGAGAACCCCTTCTTCTACTTATAATAAACTATCTTATAAGCAAGCCAATACCAACCTATCCCAAATAAAAATCTAATTCAACTCCCGAGATGTCCTAATCTAAATCTAATTCATCCCTTGAGTCATATTCTTCTACCAATCCAAATCCAATCTCTCCTCGGAGCTCAATCCATTTCAATAATGCCTTGTTCTATCCTCATTGATCCTCATAAGACTGATATTTGTGTCTGTATCAAAAATCTGACATGAAAATATGTGCCAAGAAATATTTTCAATGCACTATCAAGATCCTTTGTGTAAACAAAATGGTCAAAACTACCCAATCCCGTTGTCTCCATGATAACACAACTTCTAAATCTAAAAATCCTTGTGGGTTTCTTCTTTTGAATCAACCCTCTATTATCAACCAATAAGGGCCTCCTCTTATCCTCTCATCCTCTCATTTCCCATTACATGGTGAAACAAATAGGTCCATCTTTGATCCCTCTCCTATCCTCACATCACTCAATCATCACTTACATATCACATCCCTTGAATCACAATCTCTCCTTGGGCCACCTTGTACTAGCCCACTACCATCAATCCTTGGGTGACCTCGTACTATCCCATTACCTTCTATCCTTGGGCCACCTCTTATTATCCCATTATCATCTTTTCTTAGGCCACCTCCTACTAGCCCAATGACATCAATCATTGGATCATATCCTATACATCCATTATATCATCCCTCTCTTAATAACTGTGGCAAGCCCACCATTATCCCTGATAATCCTTTCATTAATCCCAAATTTCCACTTTCTTATCCCATTTCTTGGGACCAACATAATCCCACATTAGCTTACAAGAAGAAAAAACAATGTCTTCGTCAAGATAAAATAAAAAATCCTAGGAACTCCGAAGCTCCAAATAAATCTAACCAAAAATCCAAAACACAACTGGGATTCAAAAATAAAAACAAATGCATACACCAAGTATGGAGAAAAGTGTAAAAATATATGGATAGGGAACTCAAGCTCCCACATACAAAATTCATATTACAAGATAAGTCGTAGTTACTTATCGAGTATGATCTCACCACGATCATCAATATTGGAGATAATATCACTCTTGATAAACAAAAACTCCTAGTCCCCCTCATCAAAGAAATCAAAAACATTGTTGTTGGTTCCAATCACATGAAGTTACATTGTTGGTCCTGATCTCCCTATTCATCCCATCCTATTATTCCTACTCTATCTTGAATCTTTTCCCTCCATCCCATTTTATCTATTTTTTCATTTTTTCCCTTTGAAGTTTTTCCCTTCACAAATCCGTCAAAAATCCAGAGAAAGGTACAAACATCAAACATCAAAATCAGGTATTACATACACATGGATGTTCTTTCATTTGTTTCCATTACTTTTCAAGTCACCCATCATTTTCATCCCTTCAATGATCTTTTGGTTAGTCTATTCACACTCATTATGTGGCATTGATCTCTATTATATCTGTTTGACCTTTTTCTTTCATTACCTTAGTAAATTTAAGAACATCTGGCCTCTTAGAGGTCTAATCATTATCATACATTTAATAAACTTGTTGTGAAAACCTTTGGGTGTATCTATTGATAGTAGGTAATGTCATAATCACAATCACATCCATATCCTTCCATCAAGCAATTAGTGGTTCTTAACCCCTTATCAAAAAAATTGAGAGAGCTGAAATAATTTTCAGAAAGTAAAAAAATCAATAAAAAAAGTAAAGCAATATGTGTGTGTGTGTGTGTATAGGTATGTATATAAAACTCTCTCTAGGGGTAATTTTCATATCTCTATTAGGGGTACATGGATGCCTGACTTTCGGTAGAGAAATGTTGCAACTAGAATTAGATACATCTCCATCAGGGCTATGGAAACCTGATTGATAGCGAATAAATATATGGATCTCCTTCCACCCTTCATTCACCAATGGACTACTCAAATCAATCATTCCTGCACATTGGCTAGTTTGTCTTCACTTACTACCTATACAACCTTCACTTCAAGAAGTAATTGATTTTTATATGCACACATTGAATCTTGATGAACAAAAAGACTAGTATGTTACCAAGTGTTGTATGGACCTTGTTCAAACTCTTACTTTAGTTCATGTTTTGTCTCATAATTTATGCCTTTTGGCTCATCACTTTTTCATCACCAATATTTTGGTTACATTTTTCATATCCATCCATAACATTCACATTATTATTTTTCTTTGTTCATAACATCCATGTGCATAGATTACCTTTTTGTTATGTCCAAGGGAAACTTTGTCCCCATTTCAATAAGAAATCTTTTACTTCTTTCTATCATTTGTTTCTTAGCCAGCTTGCACTTGGGGGCATGATCACTCCTTCCTAGATTTTTCATTGGCTTGTGTTTGTAATATTGTTGAACCTATCCCTTTTGGCCTTGATTTAGATTGTATTATTCTTGTATACATGTGCAAGAATTTTCCCTTGTATATTCTCATCTCTCGTTGGGGAGTTTTGGCATTTTGTTCTCTTGTACATAGTTTCAGAAAACCTAGAAAATCCTTAAAATTTGTAAAATATTAGAAAAACCTAAAAACTCACAAAATCTTAGAAAATCATAAACATTGCAAAATCTAGACAACTCCTAAACATTCACAAAATTTGAAAATCCAAAAACATTCAAAAAATCTCAAAACTCAACAACACTAAACATTGGAAAATATACCAAAAAACATCATACTCCAGCATTTGCTAATTCTAACGCATGACATGTGGATCATATTGCATTTTTTCATTAACAATTCTTGTTTGCTTATTATTCTTGTCTTCCTGACATAAATCCTTGCTAGGGGAAATTTCACAGTGCATATTTGATTTTCTTGGGACTTATATGTCCTCAATCTAATCCCTTACATATCTCTTTTCTTGGGAGATCATTTTAAGCCTTGTCGTATAACTCAAACATTTGGGTACTGAAGTTGGATAACAAAATCATTTGTATAATTGACTTGAACGTTGTTTTTTTAAGTGTACCTATTTGTGGTTTTTTGTTTGTTTGCTTTATTATTTGTTTACTTTCTCGCATTGCATTGCTTATGTATTTTACTTTGAGTCAATTCTTTAACATTCCAAAAAATTTACTATTATGGCTTTTCATGTCATCTTACATTTTTGTATGCTTACATAAAATAAAAAGGTACTTTTGAGCCGTGATTATATGCAAGTTATGCGATGATATTCTCATCCCTCATCATATCCAATCCATCATCTATCTTTCTTTCCCTTCTAACTAATATTCCCTCTAATTAACCTTTTTTATTTCTTCTAACCCACCAAGGAACAATTGTAACAATGACTTGTTTATTCCCCTCCCTTTCTCCCTTGTATAGCCCTCATTGTGTTGGTTTCAATTGCCGTGATGTCCTATCAGTTACCGAGATGGGATTTTCTTCCATCGTGATCATTTTTCTCTTCTTTTCAAGCATTAGTCGACCTCTTCTATTATACCCATACAAAATAAAATTATGTGATATATTTGAAATGGTGTTGCTTATGCTACACCACATCAAGGAGGGGAAAATGTAGACACCTAATTCTGACCAGTCAATTTTAATAAAAACCACACTAATTGTCATGTTCCCTGTCATTTTATCATAATTAGTGATTTTCCAAAAATTAACTAATATTCCCCATATTCTTGGTCAATTAACGACATTTCGTTAATTAACTAGCCTTATCCCTCATCTTGGATGCCAATTAACATCATTTCATTTGTTAAAATCCTCTTTTAACTAATTAATTATCCATTATTAATTAATTACCCTTCCACAATCTTGTATTTAATTAATAAGCCCTTGTATTAGTTAATCCCCTTCTCAAACCCCTATAATTCTACCAGTTTCCCTCCAAATCATCTCCAGAGGGCTTCTATAAGCTAAAATTGGCCTATTAATTAATCCCAATTGATTAATTGAACCTTATCAAACTCCCATGAGTTACTAATTTCTAATTAATCTCTTCTAATCATGTTTATTATTTTCTAATTCTACATTTCCTTTATCCCGCATTCACTAGGTTGCAAGATTCTCCCAAATTAGAAATCTATATAAGAAACCTAGTACACCTTATCACACCTTACACCATGTCCTTGTAAGACATTTGACATCTCAAGAGAGCATTTATTTCATAAAGAAAGTTTGAAAAATTGAGAAACCTCTTTGCTAAGGTTAGTAGGAGAAGAGTAAAAAATGACACTTAAGCCATATTGATGAGATCTCTTCCACCTTAGTAAGCCATATTAATGATATATCTCCCCCCTTAGTAGAAACCCTTTGATTGCACATAACTTGTGTTCGGTTTGTACATCGAGAGCATCTACATATCAAAAGCACATTCAGTTTCTATAAGATATTTGCATTATTTGTTTCTAACATTTTTGCAAGTTTTAAAGCTTTTTTTAGGCTTAATATTTATGTATTTTTTGAAATAAATTAAGTTATGGTGTTAAGTCCAATCCATTAGCTTAGCTTAGTTTATACATGCATACACTTGTTACATGTTTTGGGCTTGAAGGTATTGTTACCAAGCACTGAGTGATCTGGAAATGACTTGTAATTGAGTGGAAAGGGAAAAAATTTCATCAAAAATGGTATTCTTAGCATAAAATGAAGGTAAGTTCATTAAACAACAAAACCGTCGTTATGTTCATTGGTTTCACCTTGTTTGTTAACGGCCTCACACAATTTTAGTGGCATCACTTGATAGGGTGACAACCTCATTTGTATTAGAAGATTTGTTATACATAGTAGTGGCCTCACCAAAATATTAACGACCTCATGATATGTTGTAGCAACCTTGCTGTTTAGTAGACTCACTCTAGTAAACATCAGCCTCATTGTCTTATCAGCGAACTCACAATAGAGAGCTTAGTTTATCACTTTGTTTCAATTTTTTGTCACTTAGATTTCATTCTAGAGTTAAATTATTTTGTGAAGCTACTAATTTTGGTGCGTAGGTTACCATATCTACTTTCCAAAGACTATTGCTAAGACATACACAGAAGTTAAACAAAAAAGAAAGTTGTGTGCACATCATTTTTCATTGTTTTACTTAAAATTTTGGTTAGTTTTTGTTAGGAAATCACAAATATCATCATGTTGTCTTAGTATATGGGATTAATTACCTTTTTAAACATGTAATATTTCTTGACAAAGGTTTAAAAAATATTGGTTTGATTTGTTTCCTTAACCATCTAGGCTTCCTCCTAAAATATTATATATCAAATTAACCTTTCTTTAACCATTTTACAAGGGTGTTTGTTTCCCTTTGACATCTTTGGATTCTTTATTGTACCTCATATTAAATGTGTATGCTCTTTCTAAGTACCAAAAGGTGATCTTGGAAATTATAAATAATTAGGTGTTTTTTTAATCTTTATTAGGGTTTGGTGGTTAGGACGTCATTACCTAATTATTCGGACAAAACCCATGTGTCGGTGGGCTATATAAATTCATGGGAAGATCAAACATTTTTGGATAAGAAGGGGTTCACTTTTATGTGGCTCCTATGAAGTGAGGGGTGCATTTTCCTCTAATATCCATGCCTTAAAATGGATCCCATAGGAAAAAACTATCATTTTTTTCCAAGCTCCACTGAAACAAATGGAGTGAAGGGGATGAGAAATTTGACCCTTTGAATCATGCCAAAAGACAACATTTCCAAATTTCACATATTTGTGTCTCACATACTAAAAGGTATATTAAATATTCCAATTACAACTTGTTTATCTTAGCTATATGGAAAAAAATTAAGGATGTGTTGTTATTTTCTTGATCTCTTCTCCAACAATGTGTTTGTAAACAAAGAAACAAAACATGTTACTCTGCAAAAATTTAAACTTGTTTGTTTACATAAAAATTCATAAGGTAAAACTCTATCAAAGTTAAAACCTTGTTTTAGTGATAAAAATAAGGTGAAAATTTGTCTGATTTGAACCATGTGTTTTGCACATGAAAAACATATTCTTTATCCAAACTTTGGCCTCATTTATGAAAAGTAACAACCCGAAACTTTGCCAAAATTTGATCAACCCTTTTTACTTTCACACTTAAACTTATTTTTTAAAAACTGGTTGGTTGTTAAAATTGTGTTGTTATGTAGCTGAAATTTCCTAGTTTTCCTTAGAAAAAATTACAACATCCACAATTAGAAAAAGGACAATTTGTAACCATTACGCATATGAAAATTCCTAGTTCACAGTTAAAAATTTCAAGCATCTAAAATTAAGAAAACAACCATTTGCAATTATTACTCTATTGAAATTTACCAATATTTCCTTGGCAAAATTGGTCAAGCATCTTAAACTTGGAAAATATCCATTTTTATAGTAGTTACAGTACACAATTTTTCTTAGATTGTCTTTGGGAACTCATATAAGCATCCAAATCTTTGTAAAATGATCAATTTGTAGATGATATATTGTGTGAAACAACCGACGGGGTACTTAAATACAAACACATTCAATACAAAAAATTGATCAACCTTTTCAAGTAGCCATGAAACTTATAACTCAATTACGATACAAAAGTTGTAAACCTAATCCTTTCCTTTGGGATCCTATAGAACAATGTTCTAATGAAAAGATTGTTGATCATAGTGGAGGATATGACGAAATACCACATGACATCTTTGAACATAACCTGAATTAAGTGGATAATTTCTTTTATCAAAATAAGGATCAAATCCTACTTCACTTGGTCGAATTAAGAGCTAAGCACCCCTCCGATTCTGATTTATCCTTTCTAACTAGTTTGATTTGAGGGGAGGAATGAACAAAGCATCCACCTTTCAAAATTTTTAAATACATCTTAAACCTAGGACACACTTGTACATTAGTAAATATCAAGGGTCCTCGTGATGAATCCATTGAAAACATACCCTCCAACAATATTAAAATTGGAAACCACATACCTTTTGTTAAAATAATCTGTTAGACTAGAACAAAGGGTGAAGAAACCAAACCTACACTACGCACTAAAGATGTGATGGTTCAACAACAACTCCAAGAACCTAATCACCAATTATTCCCATGTCCACATGGATAAACATAAATTCACTCATACTGAGACACCTAAAGTGACATACAAAAACATTATACAGAGAACCATGGAGGTGAAGCCTCTAAATCAAACCGTGATCACATACCTTTCACACTTTCACGTAACAAATTATTTGACTAGGAATGAAAATCTATGAAATATGCACTCAATTTATTATAAGAAAACAATAGTGGATACACTATGGAATAATGGTTTGAAGAACTGTGTTCCTACCCCTTTGATCAGGAAATGTTATGTCCCCCTTTCCAGGTAGTTTCGATTGTCCAAAGTTTGACAAGTATCATGGAAAAGGTTACCCTAGAGATCACATGAATGACTTCTTCACGAATTTCTAATAAGTCACATACAACAATAATTATCTTATTAATTTGGTCACATAGAGTCTTCGAGGCCAGGCACTTGAATGGTTTCTCCATCTCTTGAAAGGGTTAATTTCTACTTTTTTGGACTTATCTAAAATATGTGTTTGCCGTTTCTCATTTAATATGGAAAGTGACATCATAATGCAATAATGAATTTTTTCCCACTTTCTTACAATGATGACAAGGGTTAGCTACCTACTTCCCTTGCTCAATTCTAGAGAAATAAATCATGAGCATTTTCATACCAAATGTGCATCCCAATATTACCTTCTATTTCTAGATGCATTACGCAGGCACTTTCGAAAACGTCAATGAGAATGGTAGCCAATTTGAAAAGGCCTTGTTAGTTAAAGGGGTCTTAAAACCTTTCCAAATAGATTATGACCCTAAACCTATTAACAAATCTAAATTTTTCAACAAAAACAAAAATGTTGTAGGCTATGGAATTATAGATTCTAAACACATTCAAGTGGTCTAAAACAACCCACAACTAAAACTTATATGTGGATATCCTAAAATAGAAAACGAGAGTAGGGACTATACTCCGCTTAGTGATTCCATGTCGTTAATCCTTAGACAAATTGATTCGACCAATATGGTCACATTCCTTAATACCAAACCTTTTGAAGATGATGTGCCTAAACCGTCGTGGCATAAATACGAAAAATATTTTGAATATCATTATGTAAAAGATCATGGGACAGATCAATTTTTGAAACTAAAGAATTGTATTCAAGATCTCCTAGATCATGGAGATATCTAACTTGACACTTAAAAATCTAATGAACTATCAAATAATCAATTGGTTATATATAAGGAACCCTGTCCTAGGAAAAAACAAGTAGAGTCAAAGTTAGATCGAGGTCAATCCTCGCAAAGTAAAAATAACAACCATGTTTTCTCTAAGACATCAGATCCATTCGAGTCTTTGATTGGATATATCCACTACATCACCAAGCATGTTGCAACCATAAAAATCAAGTCCCAGGAGTGTGTCATTACAATGTTAGGCACTTGTATTTTTATCCGAGGACCCCCTTTATCTACTCACTCAAATGATCATTATGATATCTTAGAGCAACTTGAGAAGACAATCAACAAGATTTCTATCTTGGATCTTCTTAAGGTATCTACTATTAAAAAATAAATCATCTATAAGACCCTTTAAGAGTTAAGAGTTTCGATGGACATTGACCCTTCACACTTCCAAGCCCCTGCTATGTAAATCACCCCATTTGAATAACTTGTTTATATCCAAAATAAGATTTCAACGAATAACTACACTCACAATTTACCCTTTTACATAGAAGTGACTATTACCCATAAGAAATTCAAATGAATGATTATGGACAATGGATATGGTTTAAAAATTTACACTATAAAGATTGTTAGACAATTGTGATATATAGATACAGAGCTTAAGCCTAATGTGATCACCATTAAGGCCTATGATAATGCAAAGAGATAGTCGACATGAACTGTTAGTTTATCTATGGAAGTTGGGCTTGTCACACATGAAACTAGATTCCATATCATTGATTTGGAACTTTCTTACAATATTACCCTCATTCATCCAAGGATTCATGTCATGCATCCATCCCCTCCATATTCCATCAATGTATCAAATTATATTATCAAGCTTAAGAGCTCATAATTCCTAGTGAGACCCAATCCTGTACCCATTGCAGAGCGTTACCAGACCACTATAAAAAATCTTATGAATTCCCTTATACATAACTTGTTTAACTTGAATTAGAGGTCCTCGCCTCTCTTGCCCATCTTGATACACTTCAACCTAATGTAATTAGTACATCCACCTCTACATCCCCTTTCCTGCATGGGAGTCCAAGTTGAATATCATTAATACTGATTACTGAGAGTATGCCCTCCAATAGGCCCTCCTTTTTTCAAATCTCCCACTATCCCCAAAAAAACATGGTAAGCCTAAATTTCAGCCACTGAGAACACAGGAGAAAACCAACCTAGATAAATTCATACCTAGTGGTCTTGTAGCAGATGAACATTTAGATAGTAATTACACATACTAGTCACCTGATGAGAAGATAACCTCATGTTATCAATCCTCAAATTATGTTATCCATAACAAGATGATGTATGACATGGGATACTGGGGTTATGGGTGTGGGTTGCATGAACATAATGTGTGGTAACCTTTCCTATTACATTAGAAGATGGACAAATACAATGTTGATATAGAGCCTTATGGTGCACCATATACAAAATTTAACACCACCTCTTCTGAGCACAAAGACATCTCTTCTAAATATGACATCAAACTAGGGTCCACTTGTAGTCTCTATGAAGACCTTACCTCAACAAATTTATTTTTTTGATACAACCATTTTAATCTTATCCCATTTTATCACTGAAATTGATCTTGTACACCCATCCCTCATTGGTTGGGACTGAAAATGACACATACCAATCAGTTTATTTCATAACAAGGAGGAAATCACACAGTTCATGGGGATAGGTGATGACATACACATTAGGGATCATAAGAAGGGATTCTCCATCAACCTTGATACAAACACGTACTTTGGGGAGGAGGCTTATTTCTATGGTCATTAAAAGGAAAAGGATATAAAAAATATCTTTAAAAAAATAAAAGAATAAAAAATACAAATCCCACGGTAAAAATCTCTTTGAGAAACTTGCAGAAAAATTATGTCAAAAAGCAAAAATGGATTATATAGGCGACCATTCTATTAGTGAAAATCTCATTAAGACACTAATAGAGGAAGAACTCAATATCCCTCTCAATCATATGCGTATGGAAGATGCTTCTAAGCTATTATTCAAAGAAACCATTAACATTGACATCAACACAAAGGAACAACATAATATTTTCAAGTTGGGAGCTTATCTTAATCTGCAAGAGTAAACAACATGTATTATGTTCCTCAGAGAATTTGCTGATGTGTTTGCTTGGTACTATGCAGGCATGTTGGGCTTAAATCCTTATTTGGTTGTGAAAAACCTAGTGTTTCATGAATCGGCTAATCCAATCAAAGAAAATTTTCGTAAAATACATCCACATGTAGCTCTCCTAGTCAAATAAGAGCTTGAGAAATTGCTAACATCAGGATTTATTAGATTTATTGACTATTCAGAGTGGATTGTAGACACCAAATTTTAGTACGTTTGTCTCCTTCCCACATTCTTTCCCCTTCATCATCATCTTGCACATTCATACCTCTCTTCCTATTTAAATTTCTATTTCCCTCCTACATCCCATTTATTTTCCTCTAATCACCATTTTCCCTATTCTAATCCCATATTAATACTATTATTTTTCATCTTCCCTAATCCACCTCTAATTGTATTTAAGTACCCATAAAACCTATCCATGATCCTGATCTTACCCATAAATACCCCCCATTTATTGTCCCTAGGATTCCACCTACCCTCATTCAATGCCCTCTTACCCTTCTACTACCTTTTATTGACTCCATGCAACCTTAACTCGCCTAAATGGTCAAACCCCTAATTTTAGCCTCTTTAAGCCCCCCTTTATTGAGGTAAAATCACCTCCAATGTCCAAGTGGATGGTCTGCCACAGTCACCGGTGATCCATTCGGATCACTGTCGACCCTATAAATATTCCTCTACCCCTCCTCTTCCCAGGAGGAAATTTTCGAGTATTTTATTATCTTACGAGCTTAGTTTGCTTTCTCATCTTCTCTAATCAATAATCCTAAACTTAGAGTTGTCTTAGAACCTTTACATGTCATCCATGGAGAGTTAAAAATTTAGAGCTTGCTTTGAGTCCTTCCATTATTTCATCACCTCTTTCTTACAGGTCTACTAGTTGCCTTGGGTCTCTATTGTTGCATCCACCATCATTTATCCTTCTTCATAGCTCTTTTCCCATCTATTTAGCCCCATAAAACACTAGATCCACATTTATTCACCGTCAAACTAGCTTAGTTGTTATCGACCCGGTCTATATTAACCTTGTTTTCTATATCCATCATCATCTTTCATTTGTCCTACATCTATCTCATTATTTAGGGCCCTTTTTTTCTACCATCCATCTACTTGACAACTCACATCTTGATTTTTGGCCCTAGTTGTCATTGATTAGCATAGATCTTCCCTCAGTCACTGTCGACCCTATTTGCATTTATTAGTTTGTTTTTCTTGCACCCTTTTTGTTCCTGATCCTTTTACGTCCAATCAGGACATCCTCAATGCTTTAGCATCAGTTCTAGACCTGTTTTCTACACATATTTTGGTTTACTCTGCTGCAATCATTATCGACTATATCAGTCAGTCTTGGGTCTTCATTGGCACGACCATGCTTGAATTTGTTTATTTTCATCTACACTTTTAGATATTTTTATTTGCATCTCTAGCATATCTCATATAATTGTTTTAATTTTTCATCTGCATCCTATATTACAATTATCATTTATCGATATTTTTATCAAAGTGGGTTGACATCCATCCCTAAGAAGTTATCACTTATTGAGACTGACATAGTCAAGAAACCCATTGTCTTATCTACTAACCATTTTCTTGTTTAACTTATCTTTATTGTGCAGGTTATTGAGCTCGCTGTGAAGAAGATCTTTTGCACCCATATCTCCATCAACATCATTATTGCATGTCAGGAGGTAGCCTTAAACCCTCCCATAGTTTTTGAGTTTCTTGATTTCTTGTATCCTTTCCATTAACTTGTAACAAGAATGGGAAATATCGTTAAACATTTTGGCATGCTTGGTGGGAGCCACCCTTCTTCCTTAGTGAGTCCTTTCTTTATTTCCATTTTTTATATTCCTTTCTATTTCTCCTTTCCTACTAATTATGTGGGTAGAAGTTGTTTTTTTGTGTGTTTTGTAGGTTTTGTTTGTTTGGAACAACAACACATGTGCTTAAAATTTAAAAACAAAAAAAGGAAAATAATGTTATCTAGATATTCCTCATTTATTCCTTATTTGCTCTTTTTACATTTCTCTCCCTCCTTTGTTTATGTGATCTCATCGAATTTCACATTTCATTTTAGGACTTAAAAGAACACCTTCATGTTTTCTTGCTCACATAGTCTAACTAGAAGGTAATCTTTTGCATTCACACTTCTTTCACACACATCCAAACTCACAAATAAACTTAACAGATCCAAAACATCTCCTACTAGTTGAAATTATTTGGATTTCATCACCCAATAAGGAATTTGCCACAATGTTTTGGCCGCGCTACAATTTTTATTTACTATCGGTATATCAACTAAGCACCCGACACACTTGTCATTGTGGTGTATGAAGTGCGGGGGTAGGCCCCACTACTAAGCCATGTACTAGTAGTCATCACAGATTTGTGCCTCACGTACCTTTGGGTATATTGAGGACGCTAACCTAAAGAAACCTGAAATCATCCTTAGACTGACCATTTCTTAGGTTCCTTTTGAGCGTTTTTTCTTCTTCACACTTTTCTAAATAAATAATATAATTAAAAATTTGCTACTTGATTTGCTTGTCATATTAATAACTAACATAGATCTTGTTGTCTGTTTCATGAATTTCTCATTTGTTCTCAAACCAAAAAAATGGAACACACAACCTCATCCAACAACATCCCCATCTCCAACAATATTTCTTAACAAACATCTGCTCTTGCCATTGTTTCTTCCACTCCTTCAATCACTTCCTCTTTAGTTCCCCAACCTATCATTTCTATGATCCCTTCCAACGAGCCCCCTATGGTTCAAATAAATCCCCATGTTGAAACCAATCCGATTCATCTACCATCGTTCTATCCCATTTAGACCAATTACACCCCCATTTATTGCTTCCTTAGAGACTTTGGGCCTCCCACTATCCCTCGCGAATGCATTGAGTTTCAATAACTCCTTGACATTAATCCCATTTCTCTTCATGACTATCTTATTTGTAAATCCACCAATCTTCCCATCGATGGAACTCCCCTTCAACAGATGTATGTGTAGACATCTAGAATGTCGACATGTTTAATTCTGATTAATCTGTCCCGCAACATCATCTAAATCCATACAAGAATTAATCACAAGGTTAATTATTAATAATCCATTTTATCATAGTTCCCCTTTATCATTTATCATTTATCCCATCATTCCATCATTAATCCTCTTAATTCATTATTTTACCCCATCTTATCATTAATCACTTTTATTTCATCATTATATCATATTATCCCACTAATAATCCCTATTAACATTTCTTAGGAATTTAATATTCCTACATCTACCTAGCCACCTACTCTACACATCCCTACACCTATAATTTCCAAGTAACCTCACCTCTAATCATATTTTTATTAACCTAATCTAATCCTAAAACTAATCACATGCTCCACCTTTAAATCTAGAGGCTTCGATTTCTAAAAGCCTCTCTAACTTTCTCCTTCTATTGAATTTTTAATTCAATGGAATCTTCTTCCATCCAAGAATTTTGGATTTAAATTCTAGAATACTCCAATCCTCTCCTCAATTTACAACTATTGATCCTCTTCCTACTTGGATGGATCTTCACCCTCTATTTTCTCTCCCACAAGATAAAAATTAAGCTCTCCTCCTCTATGAGAGCTAAATGGAATCCAACAGATAGAATCCATAACAAATCTCTGCCATTTTATTTCATCAATCATCCACAATGTTCAATCCATCTTCAATCCAATCTATCAATCCATCATCCTTCATCAAGCAATCTAAGGAAACCAAGGGGAGGTACTACCCAAGTTTATCCACCAAAATTTGAAGTAAATCAACACCAATCCAAGAGAAAATTCAACAAAAAAAGGAGGAGCATTGCATTATCTCCCCCTTTCAATCTATCTCTCAATTTGAAGTATTGTTTGGAAGGATTAGATTAGGAGGACAAATTTGTTTGTTTTCTCATATTCAAACTAGTATTTTCCACATTTACATTTTGGCACCAACCATGGGGCTTACCCCCATTTTCTATCATTTCCAATCTTATTTTATCCCTAGAACAGGCCATCCAAGTTTCAAGAATTTTCATTTCCATTTATACCTTCAAATTTTGTTCCTGGCATGAAACAACACCTATGACGTGTGTATTGGCACCTTTTTTGCATAGATTGGCACCTTTGCCTTAGATTAGCACTTTTGTGCACATTTTAGTGATTTTGCAAGTTTTGGTTCCTTTGTTACATGAAGTAGTGCCTTTGCAAAGTGGTGTCTTTGCACTATGTTGTGGTGCCTTTGTTTTGATTTTTTTTCCTACCTTCCAAGAGCCATAACTTTTAATACTAAACTAGAAACGAATCCATTTTTTATAACTTTTGTGTGTTTTCCTTTTTTTCTTGTTTATCTCGAAGGAAAAACCATGTATGCTTTCCTCTCACATCCAAAGACAACTTGATGATTAAAAGCAACTAGACTTCCCATTTTTCTTTTATAGGGGAAACATGATGTGGAAGTGATATCCACGCACTTACAATAGTCCTAGGGGTCTTGTGACTATGGGCTTCATCTCCACGCACATAAACACACCCCATGTTCTGACGGGGTATATAAATTCTTAGACATATGTCATTATTAGCTACGTGCTTGCTTGCTTTAAGAGAGACGTGAAGTGAGGGGCTTCCACGTCCTAATACCCATGCCTTAGACAACATCCTTACAACACGGACTTGGGCCCCACGTACTACAAGGTATATCGGGGACTCCTTTAGTGATCTCGTACTTCCTAGAATAGGAAACCTTTGTGCCACAATCAAACTATAGTGTAAGGAGACAGCACTCCCTAAGACTACTCGCTAGCTGACCCCATATTAACACATAGGTGGAGATCCAATTGTGGCACCATCATCGGTGTATAGGATTGAAAGCGGGCTATAGATTTATTGAAATCCCATTGACTAGTTAGGGTATGTGTTGCATGTTTGTTACTTATTTTTGAACACCCTTAACCATCTCATTAGTTTAAAATTTTAATCAATAAAACATCATCATAATTAACACTCCTTAATCACATAAGCCAAATCCTAATCCCATCACCATCAATCCTAATCCAAAACTAATCATCTGCACATCCTATCAAACCACAAACTTTGATCATCAATCCCCCATCCCCTCCAAACCACACTAAACCCCTATCAAACTTTTCTACGAACCATAAAACAAGCTATCCCATCATCCCCCACCCATCAAAGTCAACCATCTTGATTTGATCACGAAATCCCACACACCATCTAACACCTTAATAAACAAGATCTCAAATCTCACATCCTACCTCCATCAATGCTCTCATAGACATCCAAATCAACCATCCCATATCAATTATAACATCCTAAAAACCATCCAATATGTCAATCAGAAAATATACAATCTTAAATCATGCATTGACCAATCATCTTCTAAGCCATTAAATCCCAGCCAACCTCATACAAAATTTACCCTTCCTAAGATTCCTACCCCTCACCCCATTGACTTCCTCTTTGAGGAACCCAAATCATCACAATTTACACTTGACCTAATTGACATAAACCACTACCCCCACAAGCCAATTTCATCGACTTGACAACCTCACTAACTCTGACCTAAACCAAGAGGACCTCCCTTAAGATCTTGCTAATTTAGGCACCGATCCCAAGCCCACACAACCATTTGAAATTCCAACCTCCAAATCCCCTATCAATCATCATGACCTACACCTTCCTCCCATAAAAAATAATGCAGATAATCCACCACCATCCAAAATCTCAAATATTAAATTCAATCATCGTAAAACCTTTAATCGAGTCTCATTCACATATTCATAATAATCCCAACAACTTAACCCAAAATTATTATCCCCCACATCTCATACTAGTCCTCCATCCTTGTCATCTTCATCATCTGAATCCGATCCTACAAAATTTATCCTAGATAGAATAATATCCCCTAATCCACCATCAAATTCATCCTCTAAGCCTATTTCATCCCCTCAATCACCTACATCCAATCCTGTCACAACTATCTTATCCACCACGACCCTCAAGTCACTCTCATCCCCTTCTACCCCCAATCCTAAACCATCTAATGTGGCTCATATTCCACCCTCATCCTCTTCATCCACACTTAATCCTATCTTACCCCTTGCATCACCTAAACCTAACATTATCCTATCCTCTAATCCTATTTCATCTCCACCATCTCCCAATCCTAAAACATCTAACATGAATCCTTATTCACCAACTCCTAAATGTAAAAAATAAAATACTAATCCTCTCCCCACACCGTCTCCTACCCAATTTAATAAGACTCCTATGTCACCTTCATCTACTTCATCCCCTAAATTGACCAAATCTAATGTGGATCCTACACCACACCCATCTCCCAAATATCCTTCATCCCCAACATCACTCAAATCTAATGTGACCCCCATATCATGACCATCTTCTTCATCTAAATCTTCCCCACACCCTTCATCTACATCTATTAATCCCAAACAATCTAATATTAAGCCAAAACCATCTACCTCAAAACCACATACTCTAACCAATCTAAACTCAACCAAATCTAGTTCAGCCTCAAAGCCAAAACCATCCACTTCATCCCTCAGGCCCAACCCATCACATTTATCCTCTAAGCCAAAACAATGTAATCCAACTCATAAATTCAAATCAACCAAAACATCTCATAATCCACTCAATCCTACACCTTTACTTCCTATTCCCCCAAAACCATTTAACCCAAACCACTTCACTCCTTTAAGAGAATCCTTAACCACCATCTTCCATCATCTAAAAACCTTCAATGTGATCATCCATCCCCCTATAAAATCACACAATCAAAACCTTCCTAAACCATCTTGGTATCAGGACACTATTATTGTGACTTCCATCGCACCCATGCACATTCAACCAATCATTGCATGTAATTTAGGTCTTATGTCCAAAACCTTATCAACCAAGGGATTATTATCTTTGTACCTCTTTATCTACCACCTTTCCATCCCAATCCTCTCCCTAACCATAATCCACCATCCAAATCCCATCGACATACAAAAATCATCAACCATCCAAATCTTATCTTTTATCAAAACATCCCTCACCGACCAACAACCAACACATATCTCACCTCCCATCTTTTATTAAATCCAGCCTCTTAGCGGATGACAAAACTACAACACCCTAGTCTCATGATGACCACATAACATCATATTCCCCATCCACTTCATATCCTATAGCCAAAAATATGTTTGCTAACATGAAACATTGAGGAAAAGGCTTAGGTATCCATGAACAAGGCATTCACGAACCCATCTCCCTTCATCAAAATCCAAGATTTTTGGGCTTAAGGTATAAACCTAACACTAACAACGTCCCTCACACTACTCCATCACAACCCATTTATACCACTCCTCTTATTGATCTTACCATCCAAACCACTCAACCCAATCAAAACTCATTTAATCCCCCCATAAATACCAAACACCTAAAAATATATTGAGCACATAATTCATCACTTGTGCATAGATATTATCCTTCCCACCCATCCTCCTTTCACCCAACATCCAAATCCATTCTTATCATTACATCCATTAATATCCTCTTCTAATCCATTCATTTTAATACTTGTTCAAATTTATCACACATGTTATTAAACAATAGTACCTACTATAACTGTGTGACCTTGGTCTATCAGTACCTCCGACATTCAAGCATAGTTGTCCTCCTAGAGATCCACACAGTTTAACATACTTAATCAACTTGTGATGAAGACCCTTGGTTGTGTATTTTAACACTCTATCCAATGTCATCTCTACACTCATTTCCATCCCCACATAAAGATACTAGTGACTCTTAAACTCCTTGAGAGTTCTCAAGAGAGTGGAACCTCTTTATGAAAAAAAATCTAAAGATCAAAAAGAAAAAAATCATATCAAAATTAAAAATGTCAAATAAAATCCACCTTAATACTCTCTCTAGGGGTGTTTCTAGCATACTCTACCATGAATATGGATGTTTGGCTAGTAAAACAGAATATTTTATGACAGATATCATTAGATGCATATATGCTGGGGCTATGGATGTTTCGATGATAACAGTGCAATGCACAAGATTCAGATTTCCAAATACCTTCAAACCACCTATTTGACTCAATCACTCCCTATACGTTGGCTATTTTTTCTTCAAATACTACTCATTAAGTCTTTCACTTTAAGTGGTACTTATCTTTGCATAATCAAACACACTTTGATATCACAGAGATATAGGGCTTGCATGTTGCTAGGTATTATTAAGACCTATCACACACTTTTGTCATAGTATAAAAACATTTCTTCAAACATTAGGCAAATACTCTTTCATCACTGATGTCATTTTCCTTCCTTCCATTACATTCACATCATTTTTCTCTTGGATCAAACATCTATGCGCATCCTTTCCTTTTCATCCACATCCTCCTCAGGCTATCCTTGATTAAACTGTCATCATCATAATTGGGGGCATACCAGTTACTACCATCCGCTGGGGGCATCATCCATTTTCGATGCAATTAAACTTCCCATAAAATACTACATTTGGGGGAAAAATCAAACCCATCCATCCATCCACATAAGACGCCCTACTTCACACTTGGGGGCACACCACATCTATTCTTCAATCTATCCTCCTATACTTGGGGGCATTTAAAATGTTAAATCCTGTCGAAATCTTTGTTTTAAATATTATGTTTTGGAAGTACGTAGTGGCCACTAATCACAAACAATTCTTCGTAAAGATTATTGAAATTCACTAGCCATCACTGAGCTCCAAATAATATGCTGTGGTAATAACTAGTCATACGTTGGACTCGAAACATCTTACCTTATTTTGTTAAATCCAATCGACATAAATCATTCCAAATGGGCCCAATGTGGCAATGCCTTAATGGTGTATAACATCATGATATTATTTATTGAGTACCGATCACTAAGCTCAGAAAATATTTTTGAGGCATAACCTAATGGCCACTAATTATACCCTCTTATGCAGTGATATGTAGATGGGCAGTAGTGATTCTTACTCCAATTCAATCCGTGATAGATAGCTTGATGATTTATAGATATTAAATGTTAAAATTAGACCTTATATATAAGTTCATTCTCTTGATTTTTGAACCTCAGTGGTGGGAAGGTCTGACCCACTATATAAAAATTCATAAAAGGAGTGAAAAAGAGACCCATAAATCAAATTTAAGTAAAAACCAAAAGGTTCTAAAAGTGTATGGGAGGTCCGGGAGAGGGGGTTTGGTCTTGGACCCACTTTATAGACCTCAAAATGACACTACATATGAAAAAATTCATAAACATGAAATTACAGACGCCTCTATGATGTGACATAAAAGCATGAAATTAAAGTAAAATAACCATAAGAGATGATCAAATCAAGCAATTAAAATCCGAATGAGACTTGGTTATGCCACTAAGATATAGTTTCAAAGTCTTGAAGTCATGTATATATTATTCTAACAAAATTATGATGTAATTACGATTTTGTGCAAATTTTAGTGGCTGCAATATGATTCCTCACTCTCTATGTGCACAACTACAAAGGACAAGGGGAATTTCATTTTTCCACCATAATTTTGATTCATTGAAATCAATTCCTAGGGGAAATGGTGTGCATCTTTGCATGAGCATATGGAGAGAAATTTTACTTGTTTTTGGTGTGAGAGGAAAAAGGTTTGTCTTCTCACTTATTATTAGGGATTAGTTACATCTCCTCTTCTTAGGGTTATATGGATGAAATGTTCTATTTTATATGGAATTGATCCACTTCCTTCTATCATTATAGGTTTTGGAAGAAAAATGGACTGAGAGGGGGGTGAATCAGTCCTTACAAACTTAATTTTAATTTCAGATTGCTTGCTTAAACCATCAAACAATTAGTCATCCATTAATGTGTGCACAACATCATATAATATACATGTAATAAACCATGAACAAGAGAAGCAATTACATAATAAAATATATAAGTGGGAAACCCTCAAGGGGAAGAAAACCCACTGAAAGCTTTGTTTATATTACTCATAATAAAGACTCAAGTGAAAATTACACATCACAAGACATTTCTTTAATGAGACACCAACCCCATAAGGAACACCAACCCCTAAACCCTTGTTGATATTACTCACAACAACAAAACTGCATGAATATGACTCATCACACAATATTTTAATGAAGAGATCATTGAATATATGCTGCTATAACTCAGCTGATAGTGATCACAAGATTCAGCTCCAAATATCCTTCAAACCCTTGCTCAAACCCTAGCTTCTCCAACTCACTTTATCTTTCACTTTCTTCACTTATCTTTGCTTCAAACCATTGCACACACTCTTCCAAAAATTCTTCAACCTTCCATGTGCTATTTTATCTCTGAAACTCATCCTTCATACCTGAAAAACACTCTTATCTAAGTCACACTTTTCACACACAAGCCACTAGTTGTGAATTACACCCAAAACACCACATGTATAGGCTATCCTTGATTAAAATTAAAAAGAGGCCAGTTTCCATAATTTTTTTGAACAATTAAACTTCATAAAATACCATTTGAATCATACAAATGTTCATATAAGACCCATGTAGATCATCCATGCCAAAAACCTCCATCATGCACCAAAAATCCTCAAAACCCCATCACTAGGATGAGAAAAATCCACTAATCACAAAAACCATTATTATTCAATCTTCCAAATTCACAACACATGAGTAATATAGCATAAGAACATCATACATGGTCACACATTTACTTTACCCAATCAAATAATTCATTAAATGAGCTCACTGGCTCATATCCTTCTCAAAACAACTGTAATCAACATCCTGATTTCACATTTGGGCCTCAAGACCACCCAAGATTATCTCAACTATGTCATGTGACCACTCTATGGAAATATCATAATGTAGAACACATACATTCAACTTATACATCATGAAACATCCATATTCTGAAACCATAGAAACTTTACTCTTCACCAAAATAAGCAACCCAAAAAACCCGTTTTGCAAACTTAGCTAGTTTGCACTCTTGTTGCATGTTAAATACCTCCAAAGGAATTAATTAGGAACAAAATTCATCCCTCTTCATTCCCTAGGTGTTATAAAGCATCAACTCAACAATATCATGCTTCAACCAACTCAATATTTCAATAAAATCAGTTTAATCTTGAAAACCAATAAACCTTCTTCCTCACAAACTGACCTGGATGACCCATAAAATATCATCATCATGAGACAAAAATTATTCTATTAGAAATATATCTAAATCCTATTTCCAGAACATATTGTAACTCCTTCCAAATCCAAGTGGAAGGGCTTCAACCAAGCTCATCTCTGCAAACTGCCTGAAACTACCCCAAAACCGCCCTTTGACTAGTCAACACAAATATATCACACTTGACCTTTTAACTACATCACCATGACCTAAAACCATCATTTTCATCAATAAAAACTCACATAATCAACATAATTTCCATTTAGTTTGCATCTCCTTTGGACAACCTTGTCCCAAACTGAACTTCTTTAGAAACATGGTCTTATTTTAGTAGGGTCCACTCATCACCACAAGCTCTACCATACCTTTCTGGAAACCTGGAGGAGTCATCTACATCATCCAATCACCATCCATCACTATAAATCAATTCTGACCACTTATGAGATTTTTCTCTCCTATTGCTTTTCAGCTATTGTTTCAAGCACATAAAAAGTTATTTACCTTCTTAACATTCGTTCATAAAAATATGACGATGAAATGATCTCATTCTATTTGTGAAACCTTCTAGAATAAATTTAGAAGCATCCCTAAAATAAAAAATGTCCCATGAAAAGTACATAATTAAGGGTAAACATCAGAAGGTGCTATTCAAGCTAAAAAACACCCTTTCTTGGACCCTGTTTCACTGAAACAGACTTATCTTACAAAATTGTATTCAAAATGACTCCAAATTTTTCTCACACCTCTAAGACACCTCTATGCATCATCTCCAATACTTTTCATATCTCAAAAACATCTCCACATCTCCATCCCATCTCATTTTCATGACTAGCCCTTAGGGTTTTACATTGTCTAAGCTAGGTTCAACTGAACCAACACTATAACATACCATGAAGCCTCTAAAAAAGTCCCTAACATACATGCAATATATTTTATGACATCCTTGCATGCATACATGATCTCACATAACTCTATATCTCATCCTCATGCCTCCTAACACCCATACTTGGTCCAAATGAACACCTGAAACTTGGTCTCCAACTTGTATCTATACCTTGAATCTCATGTGAGTGCCTAAAAACTCCCCAAACATGCTCTTCATGCTGCTAAAATGCTCCTTAAGCTATCAATAAGCTCCAACCATCACGCACTATCACCTAGGCTAGCTTGGTCACCTGACATTTCTTCACCTTTATCAGGGGTCTTGCTAGAAATCAAGTCCAATCTCACTGAATCAACTTATGCAGAAAAGTACCAACACCCAATCATGAACATACCTAAAACTTCACGATATCAAGAGCATGTTTTTGTCACATCCACCTACTAAGAGTACTACTCTAACTCCACTCCATCATCCTATTTGTCATTAATGGTACTTTTACAATCAATGACAACACTTATGACACGAATCATAACATGCCAATAATCTCCCCCCTTTGTCATTGATGGAAAACCTCTTGAAACCTTCTCAGTGTTCCTTTTTACATATAACACATAGTGGATCATTAAACCTTCTCCATAAGACAATATACTTACAAAATTGACTTGAAAAACCTTACTAGGACCTCATACCCCCTAGACAACCTTCACATAATGTTTATAAATGGAGAAAGACTCCCTTTGGCTTGAAGATACAATATAGACCTGTAACACCTCATTTTAACTTCTTAGCACACAATATGTAAAAATTACCTCTTAGTCTTGCACAAGTCACCACCCCTATTTATTACGCCAAGTGAACATCTTGATATACCTTCAAAAATAAAAAAAACATGCTCCCCCTATCATGATCAAAATCTATGAACTTGAGCACTAATTTTGTCTTTAACAACATTGTAGCATCATATCAAACCAAATGAAGTCTATGAACAACCCTTTTGACCTAAGTCAAACTAACAATCCTAGTCAAGCATTTTTTTAACTGCCATACACCTTTATTCAATTTTTATTAGTATTCAAATCACCTTGTAACCCCCAAGGAGGACTTCTTCCATATTGGATCATCACCTACAAGCCTGTAGGATGCAATTTTGGAACAAGATGATCTTTTACAGTCATATAACAGTCTAAATTTCTTCTCTTAGCCACCAAAACAAGTATTTTCTTCTTAATATGGATGCCACTCAAACATAGTGATAATAAATTATCATTAGTACATCATTTTTATACTGAGACAACACAACTGAACTCTGACAGCAAGAGTAATTTCAAGCCAAAAACACACACATTGGAAAATTTCTTGCATAAATCATTGTCATACTTACCTTCATATTTTTCAAATAATCTAAATACCCTTAAAGATACCTCATACAATTGAGCAATGACCCAATATGCTCAGTAACCACTTCACACATAAATATTTCAAGATTTGTCATTTGCACATTCTTTTATATATAGCGGGGTATCTTATCTCATGAAGCAAAAAGTAGAAAACATGAAATTTTTACCTAAAGTATCCAACTTTTGACCTTCTCAGATCAACCACACATCTTTAGATAGTCTATAAGACGCACAATACATCATAAAATAACTTGAAAACCCCTTTAGAGCTTTGTACCTCTTCAATGTATGTCTTAATCACTTATTTAATATGCATTGGTCACTGTTGCAATTCCTTGCACTTTTGACCATCAAGAGACATTTGAAGCTCCTCCACTTCACACTAACTTATCACAAGAATTATTATGATCCCTTCAAGAGCATCAAGAGTCCACAAGCCTAAGTCAAAAAGGTCATTTCTCTGCTAATTGAGCATCTACAGAACTGCACAGTCATATAATTGCATCTCTTATGCTAATCGTAGTATTCAGTCAGAGGAAAGATCATGATTTCAACATACTTAAGGCCATAACAAAAACATGATAAGTAATTTCCAAAAATTTAAGAACAATTTTCTCTCATTTTTCTTTGAAGTGCACAAAAACATATACTAGCCCTAACAGACAAGAAAATCACTTCTAAATTTTTGTGCATTCACTTTCATATAATAACCATATTGGTTTGGAAACCTGTTTATCCTTATTTACTCCTCCATGAACCTTGAATCCTGATGATAAAGGGAACATGCCTAGTTTTCAATTCATTGTCTCTCAATTAGGTCTTTGAGACCTCTTCACCGCTAACTCTCTGAACTATCAAGAATCTCAAGGAATTTAGACTAGGTCAGGGTCTGAAACCACTTAAATTTCAAAGTGCTTCTTGTCAAGATGTTTTTTTCCAAATTTTGGCTTTAGAATCCATCATTTTCCCTTTCAAAGTCAACTTTCCCTTCATACCACTTCTTATGAACTTAGAGAACCCAATCAATGCTAGAATCAACTCAAAAATGCATAATTTGATATCAGGTTCTCAACTTCTACTATCAACACTACATAACAATCTTCTAATTCTATGAGCATTCATTCTTTGATGAAGAAATATAAACACAACTTGCATGCTTAAAACCACCTTAATTTACACTTGAAATCCTTCATGAGAACTGCCATAGACCATTTTGAGATAGTGGTCTGATCAATTCATCATTTTGATTACTAGCTCCTTTTTTATTTCTCCTTCATGGTGTAAGAAAATCCTTTGGTCCATTTGAAACATGACATGATGACACAAAACCCAGTTGATGACAACGAAACACCTCCTTTGACACAAATACTAACCACTACATCATAACAAAACTCAACAAATAACATACCCAGAATCTATTTTCTTGTCTTATACACACTTAACTTCTATTTGGACTTCATAAGAGATTATACCCATGTTATGAGACATCATATATGACATAACCTTACGGTATTGATTAGATACAAACTCAGAATTGAATCCATAAGATATCACAAACCCATATACTAGACAACAATACTTATTCACAAAATCATACTACAAGAAGAATCTTCTCATGATTGTCATACCATAATAGACCTCTTATGAGACACCAGCACGACCTTTACACTCACTGAGTCATTGTAAACTAACACCACATGATGAAAGGACAAACATAACCTTGAGAAGACACTCATATATTACTTTAGAGACTACTAGACTAAGAACCTTTCCATTCACAACTCGATCAACCCAATAGAAGCAAAAAACATTCTTAAAGATTTTAATAACATGCCTTGACATCATGGAGGAGATAGACATAGACCTAGATAGCTCCCCGTCACTCCAATGCTTCATATGAACTGATATACCTCTAAGAAGCATAATAGAGTCATATGACACCATGGAGGATCTAGAAGAAAGACCTAATAAGGTTTCAAAAGTTCTTAGGAAATTGAAAATCTCCTTCATCACCTTGTTTCAAATTTGAGCTCTAATTCATAATTTTCCTTTCATCCATACATGCTCTTGATGAGACACCATTTTACCTCCTAGGATCACAAGTCCTTCTTATACAGTTATCATGCCTTCTCGACCTTTGATAGCTTATCTCTTGCATCTTAGGTCCCTGAAAACTTTTTTATTGCCTTGAGTAGCCATGATAACAGTTCTTTGCAACATGAATAACTCCATTACAATTGTAGCACACCACTGAATTCTTACTCTTGTAGCTCTCAACTTGTCTAGATGGATCATTCAAAAAAAATCTATCAACATGAGATACCTCATTGTAATTGTAGCATACCACACTATTAACTTGTTTACTCCAATTGTCTCTCCATGGATGCGTATCTCTAGTAGACCTTCTACAATCCTTTTCCCTATGACCAAATCCATTACATGTATAACAATAACCATTGAAATTTATTTTGTACCTTGAGGCATTAGGTTGCCTAATGGGCTTAGTCTTCTCATTTTCCTTGATGAAAACATTCTTCTTTCCTTCCTTATTTATTTTCCTACTTCCTTGCTTGAAACTAGGTCCACTTCCTTCATTTATTTTTCCTTGACTTCAACTTTGAAGCCCAAACCATATCTATCACTTGTTGCTTTCTGATTGCTCAAGATATCACCAAGATCCTTGGAAATTTCTGATATGAATTTTCTTTCTTACCAACCTCTAACAACTTTGCCTTTAGAAAATCTACATCTTATTCCAATTTAGAGCACATGCTCTCTTTATCTTGCACACTTGAAACTAAAAACTTCACCTTTTCTTCTAACAATTTGATTGACTCCTTTAGCTTATTTTTTTAGACCTATGCTCTTTTTCAAGATCATGAACCTTACTCTCATAATCCTTGACCTAAGAAATAAAATTCTCATTCTTCTGTTAAGAATTCCTTAACTCCTTTTAGATACTCATCAGATCATATTTAACATCCTCTTCATCTTCATCAGAGTAGTTACAATAACATTATATGAAATCACCTAACAATGAAGATTCATCACTAGTAGATCTCCTGCCATCATTAGTCATAAAAAATGCCTCATTTGTAATATTTTCATAATCAGATTCAGATTTAGAATCTGAAACACCACTACTAGCATCAGAAAAGTAATCATATTCCTTTGAATAAAAAATCCTTTTTCCCTTCTTCTTATAGTCAAACCTCTTAAATATTTTCTTGCTCTTATCATACTTGTACTTCTTGTCATGATCACTATCACGCTCATTTTCATTATGATCTTCCTTCTTGTGCTTATGAGGATAATTAATAGCAAAATTTCATACCTTACCACATTTGAAACATTTATAAGGAAGCTTACCTTTGTATTTTCCAGAGACAACCTTCAATATTCTATCCATAATTGCAAAAAGTTTCTTCATCATCAATTTCAAGAGTAACGACATCATATTTTGTATTTTTGTATTTATTCTTAATTTTAGATTTGAAAGAAATATCTCTCTCGACTGGTTTGGAATCTCTAATCCTCATTTCATATGCAATCAAAGTCCCATGTAGATCACACATCTTCAAGGTGGTCAAATACGTGGCTTCTTCTATGAAAGATACTTTGGAATCAAACCTAGGAGTTAGTGATCTCAAAACCTTTTGAACTACAACTTCTTCCTTCACATCTTCTCCTAACCCTTCCATGGAGTTGAAAATTTTGTCAACCCCAAGAAAATATGATGCAATAGATTCATCTTAATACTCTCAAACTGATTTCTAAAAGTTTGAAGCTTAGTAATTCTTACCTTTGAGTCACCTTCATACAAAACTTGGAGTTTCTCCCATGCTTATTTTGCTGACTTTCAATGCATTACCTTTCCCATCTCATATTCTCTAAGACCACATATGATAGCATTAAAATCCCTTGAATTGTCATCAAATGCCTTATTTTCATCAGTACTAGTAGGAGGAGTGGTGGGAGTAGTATAGCCATTTTCAACAACTTTCCAAACATCAAACCCTAGAGACATGATATGACTCTTCATCCTCAAACTCCAAAAAGCATAATTTTTTCCATCAAACAATGGTGCCTTGCTAGTAGAGAAACCACTATGTAGACTCGCCATTTTTTGTGCTTCAAAGGATCTCCTTTCAAGTGATAAAACTTCTCCAAAATGGCCTGCTTTGATGCCAATTGTTGGAAGAACAATGGACTGATAAGGGGGGTGAATCAGTCCTTACAAAATTAATTTCAATTTCATATTTATTTCTTAAACCATTAAATAATTAGTCATCTATTAATGTTTGTACAACATCATATAACATACATGCAATAAACCACGAACAAGAGAAGCAACACCATAACACAATATACAAGTGGGAAAACCTCAAGGGGAAGAAAACCCATTGAAATTTTTGTTGATATTACTCACAACAAAAACTCAAGTGAATATTACACCTCACAAGATATTTCTTTAGTGAGGCACCAACCCCTAAACCCTTGTTGATATTCCCCACAACAAGAGACTTGCATGAATATGACTCATCACATAATATTTTGATGAAGATATCACTAATATATGCTGTTATAACTCAGCTGATAGTGATCATAAGATTCAGCTCCAAACACCTTCAAACCCTTGTTCAAACCCTAACTTCTCAAAATTAGTCTATCTTTCACTATATTTACTTATTTTTGCCTCAAACCATTGCACACAATCTTCCAAACATTATTCAACCTTTCACACACTTTCTTAGCTCTCAAAACATGCCTTCAAACCTTCAAAACTCTCACACCTAGGTCACACTTTTCACACACACTCAACTAGTTGCAAATTGCACCCAAAACATGACCTTTATAGGCTCCTCTTGATTAAAATTTAAAAGAGGTCGGTTTCTGTAGACACGAAACTATGCACTTTATACATAATTTATCCCAATCTTATACTACTATTTAGAACGTTCTCAAGTGGATGAAGTACTAATTAATCCCACCTTTTGGCCACCTTTATTTTATATTTTATTTCTTCATTCCCACATATTTTATTGCACGTATCCACCCATTTCATAGCTGCCCCATCATTCTAGCCCAAAATCAGGGTGCCCTAGCCTGTATTGGGGTGCCTCGGTCTATGCACATCCTTTCCCGCTTCTTTTTGGGGTCTTTTTAGTGGTTTATTGTATTTATATTTTTCCCAGTCATCCTTGTCGGGATTAATTACAAAATTAAGCTTGAGATACCTATAAATATAAAGTTATAAGACCATAATGAGGGTCCTAGGTCATAACATCACATATTACTATCACTCCATCTAGAGTTACATCCATTACATCACTTGCATCCACATAGTGCCATGTATCAAGGCTAGGAGATCTGCATCACACACACTACATAGGGGGGAGGGATTCTATTATATTCCATGCACACATGTTATTTACATTTTCTATAGTTATTATTGCTCGCTACTTCACAAAGTGCGACTGACACGAGAGCACCTAGGGTACGACATACACACACACACCAAAACTACATCTGGGTCTGAAATGTAGTGCAACACTCAATGATAAGACCACTAGTTTGGCGGTTGAGGTCAAACTAACCGATTCATTTGCATATTTTATTTTTCTAGGGTTTGATACTTCCTTTTGCATTGCAGGTCATTACATAGCTCACATGACATATAGGAATTATTTGAAGACACATTACGACCATATCAAACTCAGGTTTTGAGCATTTACAGTGTTCAGAGTGCCCAAATTGATGACCAGGGTGCCCCAGTACACTCCCAGGCACCCCAGTCATCTCAGATCCTCTAGATCTATCCTTTAGAGGGTCCCTGAGTATTCATCTACACTTCGTGATTTCATTTCCAGATCTGTGACAACCTGTGATAGTCACTGCCAATCAACTAAGCTATTTCTCTTCCTTCTCTTGCACATTTAGGGTTTTATTTCACTTAGAATAGTTTACCTGCATTTATTTTATACTGCTTTAGTCCATTTACTACAGCATTTTAGTCCTCCTAATTAGATTAAGATTTATACTTTAATATCCCCTTTTAGGTCAACTAGATCCTTATTTTTGTTAATCATTTTTAGTGAACCTGATGTCTCCTTCTAGAACCTTCTAGGGTTTTTAATTTTCACCTCCCATCATGGGTAAATGTCATAGAAAGTCTTCTTCCTCTAAGTCTTCAACTACTCTCCAATTTAATAGTCGTGGTCAGGATTTTGTTAACACTCCTACTGCTACTTCTGGTTATAACGATTGTCCTTCTTTCATTCAACTTCCATCTTCTGGAATGGATCCTCAGGACATCCAAGATGTTGTTACAGCTTATTTATGCACCATTAATCCTGTAGCTCTAGCTCAACTTGTAGCAGAATTCCAAGAGCTCCCTCTCGAAGACATAAAATATTCTAGTACAATTGGTTCTTAACCCCAAGAAACTCCACCTGGCTTAGTTCCTACTATCTACATGGTTGATATGGTCCCTTCTTCCTTGCCACTTACTCATGTTGATACAAATGCTCTGATACCATCCAATACGCATACCCCACATTACTCAGTTGATTTTTCTATTCTTCCCTTTCCCCCTTTTCTATATGAGATTCCATTTGCAACTACTCCTAGTATTCTTAGTACCATCTCTTCCCCGCCATTTGTTACTACTACCGCTATTGTACCTTACTAGGGACCTTTATCAACACTAGATATCATACCATTTTCCCTGCCATTAACCTCCTCCTTACAACACCCACCATTCACTTGCACTCTCCTCATAAATAATTATTTTGTGGAGCACATATCACTTGACACATCATGTCCTACCACTGTATGTTCACAAGATGGTCTCCGTTGACTAGGTTTCAACTTCAATGACCTTCATAATCCTTTATGTGATCCAAACTTATATCATGGTTCTATCATTGTTACTACAACCTATGGCGTGTGCATCTTCCACCTTGTTGTCCATCTAGCACATTGTCCTACCACTTCTCCACTTGTACTTGGCCAGTCCTGGTTAGATTATATTAGACGCACACTTGATCCTGATCGTGTTGATATCACATTCCACATGCCTTTTGACACAACTCGTGTTTGTAATAGCTCATTTCTTTTCTATACACAAAACTTCACTATTTGATTTGCCCAGGGGTGTCCATTACCTCCCTTTACGGATGAACAATATGCCATGGTCATGTACATCTTACGCATTCATGGTTACTTAGACGACCTACCACACACTATTCCTTATCAGGTTTCCCATGTTGTCCAATTCGATTTCGATGCTCATATTGTTGATCCTTTAAACGAGCTTGTTCCTACATTGTCTTCTTATATTAACACCAATCCACCATTGTCTCCAGTAAGCTCCATATCCACCATTTCCACTGCTGAATCTCATCCTCGCACTCCTCCATCTAATACACACCTATTGGAGGCTATATAAGTGCTACACATTCAATTTCAGTCCATGGAAGCCACAATTACGTCTCTCCATGCCGAGATAGAGCAACTTAAGGATGTTTCTACCTCACATGCTCCTACTCCTCCTACAACTCTTGTGTCACCCACGTCCCCTACTAGTTCCCTCACTGATCCCCCGACCATACCATTCCCTCCACCTCTTATTGTTTGTTCCAATGCCACACCAAAGGAAATTCTTTGCTACCTTCTTCATCATCAACTCCTTTCTTTGCCATATAATCGCCGTTACACTTCTTCTCAACTAAACCAATATCGCGATCAACCATTTTACCGCTACCATCAGATTACAAGGCATCATACCAACTTGTGTCATGCTTTGAACCATATTATTCATGATCTCTAGTAGTTAGGAATCCTCTGATTTTATCCACTGCCCCCTCTTACTCCTTGTTCCTCCCACATGACTTGTTTGGCTCGTAAGTATCATAGTAGCCTTACCCATGACCTATATTGACAACATCCTTTCCTTAGTCATTCACCATCTCAGTCTTTATCCTCTGCTCATCCATTTCATACATGTAACTTTTGTTCACCAATCTTATGGATCATGGTCCTATGCTTTCATCATCTGCAACACTAGTCGACGGACCTCCATCCTTCGACCTTATCGGTTGACTGATCCATTATCTTTCTTGGGGGGAATAGTCACTACACACTCCCCCCATCCTCATTCTAGTATAGCCACACTTTCCTTCCCTCATCCCTTCACATATAGGCATATTTATCACACATTTTTAGCACCCTTGTTACCCAATGACGCACTCTTGTGCTTCGGTTCACATTGGAATTTTGAGGGATTTCCATTGCACTGAACCCCACACACTACATGCTAGATCTACACATTTACATTCTCCCATCATTTATATACATAACCTACATCCTACATTATCCTACACATACCTCATCTATTAGTCATTTATACCTCATCTATGTCATACACGCTACACTAGTCGTCATTAGTTCTGAGTCTGGTTTTACATTTCATCCATACATTCTACATACTGCTCTAGGCTACAATATATATGGATCTAGCTTTGCATTCTTCTACTACATCTCCTATTTATATCGACACCTATAATTTTATAGTACACATTACATATACATCCTACACACCCATATAACATCCTACCTATCCTACATGCTACACTAGATCTCCTTACACATGGGTGTAGTTTTACCTATCATCATTACACATTTTATTTCTATCTACACACTTATTAAATTACACATTCCATACCCACTACACATTCTACACTGCATTTCCTACATCGCTCATTCACATACCTTGGTTATTTCTACCACATTGTCTTCTACATGTTGCACTCACTACCCTATGACACACCCTAGTTCCTCAGTCCATACTCGATTGTTGAGGGTTTACCAATCAAATTGACCTTACATTCACCAATGTGACATTTTCCTCATCCACCATTTCTTGCGTTAGTGACATACACCTTAGGTTAAATTATACCCCTTCTTCTCATCTTGTAGTGGTATACGCTTTAGGCTAAATCACTACCCTCCTTTTATCATCTTCTAGTGGCATACACCTTAGATTACATCACCACTCCCTTCTTATTCATCCTATAGTGACATACACTTTAGGCTAAATTGTCACCCATTTTCACTCCTTCATCTCATAGTGATATACACTTAGGGCTAAATCATCATTCATCCATTCAACAAGTCATGGTATACACTTAGGCTATAGGGTCCACGTGCATCCTTCCCTATATCTCATTCTATAGTGATATACACTTAGGGTTAAATCATCACTCCTCCATTCAACAAAGTCGTGATATACACTTTGGCTATAGGGTTCATGCACATCTCTCCACATGCCACATTTCATCACCACTACACATACACATACACATTCATCACATCGTACTAGACACAACCTACGCTACTCGACCATTTCCCGATGACACACTCTTGTTTACAATTAATTATTAATTGTTGAGGGGGAAAATAAAATGAATCCCATTGTATACACATTCCATCCACTCAGGGGGCACGTTGCTCCTATCATTCCATTTTGCATTCCATTCCATCCATTCACAACATACTGCATTGTCTTGGTGGCATTTACTCTTGCTTACTAGTGTTTTGCATTGTCACTTTATTACACATGTTAGATTTCTTTCTTATATGTCATTATCATACACACATGCACATTCACGCCTTTGTTTAGTGTGATCACAGATACAAGACTCTACACATGGCATGGATGCTTGCCTTCTACCCTTCCTATACTAGTCGTTGGGGGCATCCACATTCATCTTATCCAGGTGCTATTGTTTCATTTTGTACTTAACATCTTATACTACTTTTTCATACACGCTTTGACATATTGGTTATCATTCTAACATGCTAACAGGTGTTCCATGTGCAACACTTTTTTTTTTTTCCAAAATTACATGTTCCCATGACTACTTGTTTGTTTCTACTTGTCTACTTTATTTGCTATTGTATGCAATATTTCCCCTATGCTTGTGTGCACACTTGTCTGTTGTTTACAGCCATGATGGCCTTGCGTGTCTTGCGACATTGTGAGTGATGTCCCATGTTTGAAACCCGCTTTGTGTGGTCTACTTATTTTCTTACGTGTTTACACTAATTTTTTTGGTAGTTTCTACATTGTTTGCATATTTTACACTTGTCTTATTACATGCATGTGTTATTTGGACTAACACTTATTTTGGCTAGCCATCCCCTTTTGTGTGCACCTTGGTATATACCAAGCATTTCCCTTTCCCCTTGCAGGGAAAAGGTCAAAATGTGGTTGGGTCCTCTTTTAGGGCCGCATTCTCTTCTCCTCAATGTCATATGCATCCCCAAAGAGGGGGACATCATTAAGGGTTTTCTACTAATACAACATATTTACACCGGTGCAGACATAATGAGTGAGTTCAAACCAGTCTACAAACTCCATACACAATGGCCATAATAGGACATGGCATCCTTCAACAATTCTATAGAGTGGTTACAGGCTTGGGGGTTACAGTGGGTGTGCCTCTCTACTCTTCTCCATCCAGTGGCATCGGATCGCCCATAAAACTAGGACAGTACATAGATCTCTTCACACATTTAACATAAATGGTTAAAGTCTGAGGATATAAAGTATTTCCTCTATATACTTCTTCAGCCAGGGTGGTGTGAGATCGCCCAAAAAACTTGCGACAATACAAGATATCCTTCTACATCTTTTTTCTTTTTTCTCAACATTTATCAGGTGCACATGTTCCATTTACACTTTTATTCTATCATATTTTACATTTTCGTACTTTACTTTTGCATATTTTACATAACATTTTTACATACATACATATTTGACTACCTGATCGTTTTCTCTTTGCAAGTCCGCCATATGAGAAACAAGCAGTCAAATTGGGGGCAACAACAACAAAAACAACAACGACAATGACAACACACTACTACATGAATTTGCCTTTACTAACCATGTAGGTACACTCTACACATCAATAGCTACACACGCGTTCCACCCTAGGTTCACTCATCAATTTTTATGTACATTTTTCATCTTTAGAATCCACGCTCCTCCACATTTTTCTTTTTTGTCATTCCACATGCTTGAGTCTAGTCCATCAACATGTCTTCTTCTACACTTTACATGGATATTAGGTACGCATCTCTATCTACTTTATGTTACTGAGCTTTCCGCTCACCAACATAAAGTTGGGGAAAAATGTAGACACAAAATTATGCACTTTACACATAATTTAGCCCAGTATTATACTACTATTTAGAAGGTTCTCAAGTGGATAAAGTAATAATTAATCCCATCTTTTGGCCACCTTTATTTTATATTTTATTTCATCATTCCTGCATATTTTATTGCACTTATCCTCCCATTTCACAACTGCCTCATCATTCTATCCCAAAATCATGGTGCCCTAGCATGTACTGGGGCACCCCGAGGCACCCCGGTCCCACTTTGGGTGCCCCGGTCTATGCACATCCTTTCCCGCTAGTTTTTGGGGCCATTTTAGTTGTTTGGTGTCTTTATATTTTTCCTAGTTAGCCTTGTTGTGATTAATTATGAAATTAAGCTTGAGAGCCCTATAAATATAAAGCTATAAGACCATAATGAGGGTCCTAGGTCATTGATGGGTTGTTGTATTCTCCAATCATTTAACTAATAGATTCTTCTACTAGTGTCATTATAAAACTAGGGTTGTGTCCTAGGCTGTATGTAATGAAGCCCTATACAACCAGTTATGTTGTTGGGTCTTTCTTTGGGGGAGGTTTTCTGCTAGATCTTCCTTTGTTTTCTACTAATCTATAAAAACTTAATGCTAAGCTATGGAAATTAAATTATTGTGATAGAAAGAAGTTCTAAAAGTGATATTCTTAACTAAAATGAAAATGCACAGATAGAATTAAAATAATGGAACTAAAATTACATACTCAGAATTGAAATTGTAATAAAAGTAAAACACACATTAAATAGAATTTGCATAAAAGGAAATACACACTCTAAATGGAAATTGCGATAAAGGAAATAAACACACTGAATGGAAATTGCATAAAACACATTGAATGGAAATTGCAGTAGAGGAAATGAGAAAATTATGAGTTATCAGAAAACTAAATTCATGCATAAATGTAAAAATCCTCCAGTCACCTTGGTCGAGTGGGCCCTTGCTTTTCCTTGGGATAGAGGTAATCTTAACAACACAAGATACTCAGAACAATATCCACTTATATTGATTCAAAGAAGTTCTATGACATATTCAGTGCATTTGGAAAGTAAATGCTAACTGCTACGAACTATATTATAGATTATCAATACTATCCAACTACTAAATTGTTTCTCAAGGAGATGTCTTTATATAGACATAATCGGATACATATCATGCCAAAATGGTAGGAACTAAGTTATTCCACTAACAAAATTTCTTAAAGGTTCATAAAACCCTATAGAACTACTAGAAACAAGACCCATGTTTATAGGCCGTTAAAAAATGTCCTCCACGACTGTATACCGACTCCAGACTTGGGCTCCTTGACTGCATTCCAAAACTGGTAGTAAATGTTCATTATTATCCTACACACGCTACCACATTTCACTCACAAAGGAAATTACTAGGAAGTTATATGGGTAACAAGTTGCATTAACAAGAGCAAGGAAAATGCATTAAACTCACTAAGAAATAACCATATAAAGAATCCCCATGCACTAGTAAATCATGTTTAAATGACAAATTATTAATCATATAAATGATATAAATGAGTCAAATAATGTACTCATTGGTCATAACATCACGTACTACTATCATTGTATCAAGAGTTACATCCATTGCATAACTTGCATCTACATAGCGTCATGCATTAAGGCTAGAAGATCTGCATCACACACACTACATAAGGGGATGGATTCTATTATATTCCATGCACACATGATATTTACATTTTCTATAGTTACTATTTCTCTCAACTTCACAAAGTGTGACTGACATGAGAGCACCTAGGGCATGACATGCACACACACACTAGAACTACATCCAGGTCTGAAATATAGTGCAACATCAGTGATAAGACCACTAGTTTGGTGGCTAAGGTTAGTTCAAATAATTTATTTACATATTTTATTTTTCTAGGGTTTGATACTTCCTTTTGAGATGCAGGTCATTACATAGATCACCTTGCAGATCCAACGCGACAGAAATGAATTATTCAAAAATACATTGCGACCATATCAAACTTAGGTTTTAAGAATTTATAGTGTTTAGAGCACCCAAATTGTAGACTAATGCACCCCGGGGTGCCCTAGTACACTCCCATACACCCCAGTCATCTCAGATCCTCCAGATCTGTGCTTTGCAGGGTCCCTGAGTGTTCATCTACACTTCCTGATTTCATTTCTAGATCTGTAACAACCTGCGACAGTCACTGCCAATTAACTAAGCTATTTCTCTTCCTTTTATTGCACATTTAGGGTTATATTTCACTTAGAATAGTTTACATGCATTTATTTTATATTGTTTTAGTCCATTTACTACAATGTTTTAATCCTCCTAATTAGATTAACATTAATATACCTTAGGATATATTTTTGTTAATCATTTTTGGTGAACCCAGATCCTTATTTCTTCTTAATGCACTTTCCCTAGCTTTTTCTCTGGATGCCCATTAAACTTCGTAAAATGGTCATTTTGGATCCCTTCATTATTGTGAACTTCCTTCCACTTCCCACTACACCATCTATGTCATCTATGACTGACATACCTCTCACCTTCCATGGCTAAGAATTCCTCAGCCAACTCCATAACTAGAAGTTCCACTTCATGATAATCACAAAACCACGACTTAGTGAAAAATCCTATGATGAGGACCACTACATGAGTGACATAACATAGAATTAATCATACGATGGTTGAACATTTATCTTATCGTCAATCCTTGCACGAGAATCATTAACCATCTCCCTCACTGTCCTGTATGCTCTACTTGCTATTAAGTGAACTCATGATGCTTCTAGCTTCCTGAATTCATCCACTCCTATGGTCATCTACTCCACCCAAGATGTACCTCTACCCCTCTTGTTATGACCATGTGCTAACTCTATGAAAACTTGTTATGACCATTGCTCCTACTAACCCATCATGAGTACTTTATACATCATGAAACATCCATTAGGTTCTTAAACCTCTAACTACACCTAACTTTGTCTTCATTGTATCAAGATCTTCCTAAAAACCTAAATTCACCAATTACAACTAGTGTTGCACCTCTAGAGGGCTTTTATCGCTTGACCTCCACATCCATTGCAATAGCATTCTCCTTTTGCATCATCTATCCCCTCTCTAGGTCCGTTTCCACCATCAAAGCATTCATCTCATGCTCCAAATAACTTAATCTCTCAGTAAAATTAGTCCTATGGGGACCCAGCAGGAGCATCTAAGTGCTCATCCACTGACCTAGAAACAAAATCAAATGACTCATGCATGAGATCATACTTATACTTTGCTAAGTTATTTCCACGTAGTCTGTAAGACTATTTTCCATAATGTTAGGAAAAATATCTTATAGTGCTTACCCATCCATGTTAAGGTGAATCATCTTTTACACATATATGGCTGACGCCTTATCTCACACATATGGTTCCATCAATATCATGCTTTAAGCTCTCTTATGCCCAACTAGCCTAGCTTAAACAAAGTTCCTAATGAATGTTTCCCCGATATACATCCTGTGAATATAAGTTATACCATACATGCTAAATTATGACCAATGCCCTCATTGACTATAGAACTTCAGGATTTATTTTGTTCACAGTATCTTATCCAAAATGAATGGACAAGATAGTGTGCATTATTCGGTGACCTTTTCATCATTTGATAAAAATCTGGTCTCATGCACTCAAACTATTGGTATTAATATGCAAGCATCAAATATGGGATGACTCAACTTCACCTTCTACCGTCCTCCCTGCCAAGACACTGCTCAAAAGCCTCATGTTGCATAAATAGTAGTGACATTTCAAACTTTGTGTTAATGTTGTCTCTACTACCAAAGAATTGTGACCATAGTCTTACCAATATCCTCTGGCACTAAAATCTAATCCACTTCCATAACATCTAGATTGCAACTTACAACTCGTTAGAAAGTAACCTTGCATTCACCCTGGTCACCACTACTTTAAAACTAGCATCTATCTCATCCCAGATTTGTACAATCAACATGTTGACGATCGCTCTTACTGTGATTGCATCACACTTATGCATAAGACATTCTAACTAATTTTATGATCTTCTGAGACGTCCAACATCTCATCAAAGACCTACTCAACAATGGTCATATTGAGATTCTCTAAATCTTCCTTGCATCAGGACCCTATCCCAACTGTTGACAACTATAAACTCACAGTTGTGAGATTTCAACAATCCCCTACACCTAAGCACGATACCAAGCTCTATCAGGATTCCACTTGCTAACTATATTTATCACATTCCGGTGACCATCCTCCGGCTGACCCTCTTACACTTTCTCATGTGTTTACAACACTATTTTTCATGACATCGATCATCTCCTATCTCTCCCATTCAGATTACCACGCTACCTTGCACATCCAATGTAACTTACATACTACATGTAGCACATTGACTCAACTTCTATCAATCAATACTAAGGTTAATCCATCTTCTCCTATTAGCTCAATTTATCCTGAATTTCCTTCTTACAGCTCTATCAGTTATCCTCCAAGGAAACAATAGATGGATGTGAGCTCTCAATGCCATGACTTTCAGGTGTTATTAAGTTACTTATTACTGTTGGACCCCTCAAGCTCTTAAAAATTATCCAGTTGCCTTGTTTAGCCAAATAGTCAAAGGCCTTCATGTACACCTATGTCTTGGGCCTCTTCATATGGATTCGTAAATCCCAAGTCAAAATTAGTTCCATGGGGTCCCACTTATGCCGAGAAAGTTTCATCTGGACAGATAACTATATGATCGGTATTTCCATTAAAGGCGTTACTCTAGTTAACTTTGTATTATCATCTCACTACTAGACCCACTACACTTGGTCTACCTTTCTCTAGTCTACATCTTTTACAATAAATCACGCTGCACATAGTATCCGATAGGATCTATGCCTCACTACTTGTGCGCATATATTCTCCATGACTATCGAGATCCCTCTAGAGTTGTATTGACCTATCTATGCCAACATGATCCGATATTCCTCGATACCTCTACTATTCCATACAATCGTTGATGGACTAGCCGTTCAAAGCATTTGTGGGTTTGTCACGTAGTTTGATACACTTACTCCCATGACATCATTACAGTCACCTTTCTCAGTGTTATGATGTCATGGGATAAGTGTAAATCCATGACTTGTGATATTGAATTCATTCCCCTGCAGTAACGTTGTTATCTAACCATTCCACCATTTCTACGAGTATCGATGTCCACTTTCAGTTCAATCTAGGCACTAATTGAACTCGACCATCATCCTTCAACCTTAAGAAGAAAATTGAGTAATTTCTAGGTCTAATCCATGTTGGTATTTGTGTCAATCGCCATTACATACTTCCCACCCATTTTTAACATCTTCGCATCTAGGTGTATTTACATTAGTTCACCTCTACATTTTTCTTGCACATAGCCATGACTCATAACACCCCTCGTATACTCGATGACACACTCTTGTTAGTTTGTGAGTCACAATAGAATGTTGAGGGATTACCATTATACTGAATCCCACACACTATACTATAGGCACTACATATTCTATCATACTACATTACGCATATATATACATAATTAATCTTACACTTATTTCTACAGTTGCATTATACATAGCATACCTTTTTCGTCTACATTAGTCACCATTGTCCATGAGGCTCAGTTTTATCATTCCATCTTTAGCTATTCTACATTTCATACCAGAGGATGCACAAAAATGTAAGTTATGAGGTCTAACTTTACGATTTATCACTACTACGCCTATGACATGGCCATCATCATGGTTCTGACATGCTTTTTCAGAGTGTGATTGCATTACCCATGGATCTTAGATTGTTACATATTATTAGTGTTCATATCCCATGTTCTATACATTATGGTTTGTAAAAATCATCTGGACATATTTACTACATTGTGGGGGGAACACATACTTCACATGTACACATTTCCAATTACTAGTTTTCAGAAATTGTGTGTATTGTTGAGCGTATGGAATATTGCTCAAAAGTGAAAACGCATAAGAGATGGGTGTACAGGAACAAGGCACATTTCAAAGCGTGGAAATATAATAAAACAAACGCGTGTCATAACAGTTTGAATTCATAACTTAGCTCTGTTGCAGATCCAGGATATTTTTGGGACATGGAGTGTGGAGCACGTAAAGGCATGAAGACTTGTGGTTCACACAAGGATATTTTGGGAACAAGTATCAGTTTGAACGTCATGCATAGTTTAGTCTAATAATAGGATTTCTACTCGGAGTTAACTATAGGATAAGTCTATTGTTAGAGTACTTGCATGTTTTGTATCCTCATGCAAAGGTGCATGGATATTATTAGCATGTAGCCTATTTCTGGAAGGTGCATGGAAAGAAAAGGGCAAGACCCCACCCCTATATATGTGTTGATTTGTATGGTTTAGTCAGTCATAATTATTGTAGAGTTATGTTACTGGTTTTGTCATGCGCATGACTCATGATGACACTTTTACAATGGATGAAGCTTCTGTGTTTTAAATTATCTAATAAAATGGATCATATTTGCTGGATAATGGTATTAAACATGAATAGTTATGGTTCTTGCATGGTAAATTTCATTATAGTCATTGTTTAGTCTACCTTTCATATACTCTAGATCTAGATCTGGTTTATGCACTGTGGATTTTTTACTATCTATTATGAATCTGAATATTTATATACACCACCATGCTAACATTATATACAAGTAAATCTAAAGAGGGACCTAGCACCTTTGCACACTTCGAGTGAGCGCTCATCTCAGATTGAGTGATGTGCCGGTGTGCCTAGGTTATTTATAGTGAAATCTAGGCTACATCATTAGTTATGTTGCCAGGACCTCTTTCTCAGCTGTTTTTAAGGATGTTGCATGATGAAGACGTACCGGTTGACCTTATAAAGTGTTGAGGAGTGGATAGTAGAACTGAAAGAAGAATACGCTCAAAGATTCAACACTGGATTTTAGTATAACACATGTGCGCGGGTTGAGCAAAATCTATATGACTGCTTATACGAGAGACTATTTTCTATCTTTCCCATAAAATTGTACGAGTGGTTGGTTGCTTATGAATCTAAAAGGAATTGGAGGTTTTATACGCTTGTCTAGATGTAGGAAGAATTTCAGGCCCTCTATGATGCTAAGATGATTTGGACACGTGTTGTGGATACTTGGTTCTATGGTGTTCTGAATAGTTATATTTTGGAGTACACAATTTCCACTTACTCTTATCTGGAGGTTGTTGAGTTTCAGTTTTATATTATCCCAGGGGATTGTATTTGCATGGTATTCTACTGAAAATCAAGATCTAGATGGTAGCCCTGAATTTTGAAGAGAAGCCGATGGATAAATAAACCCCACCATGCGTGGGGGCAAGAGTAGGTGTAGTGAAAGATGGCGGACCTAGTGGTAGAGAAGCAAAGAGAAGAAAGATGACTTAATTTCAATGAGGTGCATGAGATGGATTTAGAGAAGTAGTGCGAGGTTGCAGAACAAATGGCGTTGTGGAGAGAGATCACTCATGAAGGATTTGGAGCTCACGTAGAGGATGTTGAGCCAGAGCGTCTGGAACTCCCCCATTTGGGAAAGCATGATTGGGAACCCTCCTTGTCCTCCTATGAAATCACTTTAGTAGAGATGACATGGGCCACAAATGCACATCTGAATCTACCTGGTAACCTAGCCCTTGCGTTTGGTTTTCTAGTTTCTATGACAAGTAGTAATCAACAAGTTAGATTGGGCAATAGAGTAGCAAGAGGTAAAGTTAACTCATTAGCAAGTTCAGTAGTAAATCAAATAGCAAGTACATCTATGGCCAGGAAGACTTCTTCCTTGTTATTTGGAGGTCTAGTTGGAGGTACCTTTTTAGGCGTGTCTTCAACGCATAACATAGGTGCGCATCACTTTCAACTCGCATCTGGGAGTAGTACAACTTCGCAGACTGTGGGAGTTCAGCTTAGCACCATTGTTGGAAACCAAGGCAGTGCATCCTTTGGTTCAATTCCTACTATAGGTGAAAGCTCTTGAGGATCAGGTGGTTCAAGATCTAGAGGCAGAGGAAACACATGAGGTTTCGGAGCTAGTGGGCATGGTCCTCTCCAATCTCAGAATATTTACATGGAGATGTCACTTTGCCTCCTGGAGTATAGAGGAATAGAAGATGTTGCTGAGCATGTGGATATGTGTGAGATACTGTGGCACACGAAAGGAATTATAGCTTCAAAGCACAAGGCAAGTTAGTTTGCAACTAGGTTGCATGGACATGCACATAGTTAGTACAAGAAGTTTGATCCTGATCAAACTTGTGTGGATTATACGGTGTTATTACGAGATGATTTCATCAAAAGAATTTAATATCCCTAAGTTCGAGCATAAAAGTATAAGTACACTCAAGGATATCACGCAGGGCACTACTGAGAGTGTTCAGGAATATGATGCTCATTTCAAAACACTTATGTCTAAACTATCTTATGATATCCATGCAAGTCATCATGCACAGTGGTTCATCAGAGGCCTGATCATGCCTTTTAGGACGTGCACTCTCTATACGACATATGGATTCCACGTGAAGCCCTTGACGAAAATTAAGTGCTGCGGAAGTGGGAGTAGCCACTGGAGTAAGCCCATCTTGGACGCTCCGATTATAGCACATGGAAAAGTAGTTGGAGAACCTATCAAACAATTACAACAACATGAGACATAATAAGGAACGATAACCATATCG